>CM035436.1:78298842-78363842 GCA_020310875.1 Ceratopteris richardii | reverse complement strand
CAATCTCACCATAATTGCACCGGAATCTTACCGGAATCAACTGCAATTCTATTTGTAATTACTTCAAGTGAATATACAAGAAGTAAGAAAGTGATGCGTGAACTTCCTTCACTGAATGAACTCTTTCTGAAGTTTAAGGAAAAACTTCACTAGTTCTGAGTGCCTCTTTCCGGTCATACTTTGTAATGTGTGTAAATATTCATTTCACCGAAATCTTTGATGAACTGATAGTAGAGATGTCTAGCTATAAGATAAGCTATCTCTCATACAAATCTTTAATTTATTCTGTGAGATATACTTCATTGTTCTACCGGAAAACACGTTTACTGAGAAAACTGTAACTCGCCAAAAAATACGTTTACTGAGAGAAACTGTAACTGACCGAAAAATACGTTTACTGAGAAAACTGTGACTGTTAACTAACTTTATACCGTAACATGAAAATACTCGGATTTCTTCACATACAAAGAATGCGCACAAACTTCCACATGAAAATGTGTTTTCTATTAGAGAAGATGTGCACAAAACTAGCTTGGCCTCTTCTTGCTCAATCTATAGAAACTCTCCTATACTGAGTAGTTTCTTCTTACCATCTCTCTCAAATGAATACCTGACATTTCAGGTTTCTGTTATTCATCTTTACATACGCAATCACTGGCATCTTCTAAACCTATTCTTGATTTCTATATGTGCTCTATTCGCACTACGCGCTCTTCTATCACGCACACTTGTGCTCTTGCTTTTTCTGTTCTCGTCTCTCTTTATATACAGTTTTGATCCAGTGTAACAAACTCTAATTCTGGAAGTTTCGACACTGTACATTACAGTCGTGAATTTGTCCCTTCACTAAGGCTTTGATTTTTTGAGTACTTTAATTCTGCTTCTCTTTATCTTTCTTTATCTTTATGTCTGTCTGTATGTCAAATTCGTGAGTGATTCTTCAACAACTCCCCCTCAATCACTAATTTGCATCTTCCTGTCTTTCATATATTTTTCTTTCTTTTATACCTGCCATCTCTTTGAATCTGCTTGTTTTTGTTCCATCCAAGCTCTTTGTCAAAATATCTGCAATCTGATCTTTTGTCGAAGTGTATACAATTTCTAGCTCCTTCTCCATCACCTTTTCCCTCAGGAAATGATACTGAGTCTCTATGTGCTTTGTTCTTGCATGAAATACTGGATTTGCTGCAAGATACAATGAGCTCATATTATCTCCATGTATGGTAGGTATACCTTGATCAATACCCATGCTTTTGAGCAAGGTCTACATCCATATCACTTCTTTAACTGCTTCTACAAGTCCTTTATATTCTGCTTCTGTTGACAATAAAGCCACTGTGTGTTGTTTCTTCGAACACCAGCTCACTAGCTTATCTCCTAGGTATATCATATACCCATGTGTTGATCTTCTGTCATCTTGACTTCCTGCCTAGTCTGAGTCACTGAATGCGCTCAACTTTATATCTGACGTAAAAGGATAATATAATCCTTCCTTTATAGTTCTTTTGATGTATCTAAGAACTCTTTGTCATGCAACCCAATGTTGATCCTTCGGACAATGCATGAACTGTGAGAGAACTCCCACTGCATAACTAAGATCCGGTCTTCTTAGTGTAGCATAAATTAAGCTTCCCACTAATGATCGATACTTTCTCATATCTTTAAACTCTGCTCCATCATATTTACTGAGTTTATGATTTACTTCAAGCGGTGTTGAAGCTTCTCTGCAATTCTCCATATTAAACTTCTTCAGTAAGTTTAGGAGATACCTTTCTTGCGAAACATATACACCATGATCTGTGTATGTGATTTCCATTCCAAGAAAGTATGATAACTTTCCTAGATCACTGATCTTAAACTCCTTTTCAAGCAATCTCTTTACTTCTTTAATTCCTTCATCTGATGTCCCTGTGATTATAATATCATCTACATAAATACAAATGTAGATCATACCTTCTTCTGTTCTTTTTATGAGTAGACTTGCATCTGCCTTCGAACTTTGATATCCAAGTTCATTGAGATACTTCACAAGTTTGTAATTCCAAGCTCTTGGAGCTTGCTTCAATCCATAAAGTGCTTTTCTTAATCTGCAAACAAAATTTGGGTATCTGGAACTTACAAACCCTTCAGGTTGTTCCATATAGACTTCATCTGATGTATATCCATTCAGAAATGCATTCTTTATATCTAGCTGACTTAGCTTCCATCCTTTTGATGCTGCTATAACAATCACTGTCCTTATGGTTGACATCCTTGCCACCGGACTAAACGTCTCATCATAATCTATGCCATGCGTCTGAGCATAGCCCTTGACAACCAGTCTAGCTTTGTATCTGGCTATCCTTCCATCTGCAAGTTTCTTAACTTTGTAAACCCATTTATTTCCAATTACTTTCTTACCATTTGGTTTAGGAACAAGTTCCAATGTCTTGTTCTCCTCCAGTGCGCTGAACTCTTCTTCAATTGCTTCTTCCCAATGTTTCTTGCCTTTAGCTTCATCATAGTTTTGAGGTTCTTCATCATCTTTGACCATATATGCATAATGTTTCTGAGTTATGTATGAAGTATCATAAGAATACCTTTCTGGTTGTCTTCTAGTTCTGCTTGACCTTCTTGGTTCACATTCTTCATAAGTGTCTGAATACACTTCTTCATCAAATATAGGAATTTCTTCATTCCTTCTTGTTAATCCATTTTTGGACGTACTTGCTTGCATATAATCTTCATCTCTATTCACCTGCACAACCGATTTCCCTTTCTCTTTTCTTCTTACCTCTTCTTCAAATTCTTCAGTTGTATGACTTTGATCTGCATACCAACTTTTTTGTTCATCAAATGTAACATCTCTGGAAACAGTAAACTGTTTTCTTAGAGAACTCCATAACCTGTAACCCATCTGCTTTTCATCATATCCGACGAACACATATTTCTCTGCTTTTGGTTCAAGCTTATGTCTTAGTTGTGACGGTACATAAGCATAAGCAACTAATCCAAACACTTTGCAATGATCAAGTGTTGGTTTCTTTCCCCACCAAGCTTCATAAGGGTCCATTCCATCTAAAGTTGTACACGGTAATCTGTTTACCAAGTAAGTAGCTGTATTTACAGCTTCAGCCCAAAGATAATTTGGACAATCCTTTTCTTTTAGCATAGCTCATGCAAACTCAAGTAGAGTTCGGTTCCTTCTTTCTGCTACACCATTTTGTTGTGGTGTATACGTGCAGGTTATTTCTCTCTTAATACCTGCATTCCAAAGATAATCATTGAACTCTCGGGAGAAGTATTCTCCCCCTCCATCAACCTCAGTCTCTTAAGCTTTCGACCTGTGAGTCTTTCAGCATATGCATGAAAATGCTTGAATGTTTCAAATACTTTTGATCTTTCCTTCAAAACATATAATGTTATCCATCTTGTAGCATCATCAACGAATAAAACATAATACCTTGAGCCACTGATTGATCCTTCTTTTGTTGGACCCCATACATCTGTATGAATGAGTGCAAGTACTCCATCATGTTTGAATCCTTTCTTCTGAAAAGGTAACCTGTGGGCTTTTCCCATCTGACATGCTTCGCACTTATGAATCATATGTTGGTTCTGTATATTTGGTAATCCGAGTACTGACTGATTTGAAATCATAGCTTTAATTCCTTTTTCATTAAAATGACCTAATCTCTTATGCCAGAGATCAAGTTCTGTAATCACCTTTTCACCATGTGTGAGCAATGCTTGACCAATGTTCCCTTGTACTCTTAAAGTAAAGAGTCTACCTTCTTTCTTACCAGAGACAATCTGATTGTATCCATTCTCGGGATCTTCTACAAATACTCCTTCATTTGTAAATCTGACGTGAAAACCTTTTTCAACTATCTGTCCCACACTAATCAAATTTTTAGGTATTGTCGAAACATACAAAACATTGGTTAGCAAATCTGCTGCACTCTTACATTTCACTTTTCCAATTGAATGTACACTATGTCTCGTATTGTCACCTGTTTGAACAGTATGACTGGAACTACCTTTTTCCAATTCTGACATCAGTTCTATATTTCCTGACAAATGATTAGAACATCCAGAATCAATGTAAAATACCTTTAGATCTTTGTTATCTGATGTGCCGATTGAGTTCATCATCAATGATGTATGACTTTCATTCTATGTGTCATTTGCATAGTTATTGTAGGTGGTGTTGTAGGATTGATTTTGTCCCCAACTTCTTGCTCCACCTCTACCATAGCCTCCTCTTTGATTTTGTCTACCTCTTTGAAAATTACTCTGATATCTTCCGCTTCTACCTCTGCTATTGTTATTCTGATTCTAACTTGTTCCTTGTTGATTGTGCCAACAATCATGAGCCAGATGATTACTTAATCCACAAATCCAGCAAGCCTTCTTGTTGATATTCTGACTACCTCTTCCTCTTCCAAAACCTCTTGCTCTTCCTCTGCCAGTGCCTTTATCTCTTGCATAATAAGCCTGAGAACTCGACTCTTCTTCATCTTTTGACTTAACCTTTATCTCCTTTCTTCTTGTTCTTCATGTACATTGTAGAACTTTGTCCTTTATCTCCATCTCCTTTCAGGTCTTGCTCATATGTGAGCATCAAACCAAGCAACTGATTTGAATCTGGTACAAAATGATTTAAAGAAAGTTCAGTTGAGAGTATGAAAGGTTTCCACCTTTCATCTCCTCTCAAACCTGTGAGCACTTGCGCTATCAATCTATGATCTTTGATGTCTTCATTCATGGATCCAAGATTATCTGCTAGATCTTTCATCTTAGTAACATAGTCACTAATGCTTTGACTTGACTTCTTTTTGAACGTTGTGAGTTCGGACCATAAGCTAGCCTTCCTAGCTTTCGTAGTATTTTGGAAATGATCTTCCAACGCACTCCATATGTCCTCCGCTTTCTCCAGACCTCTAATGTGCGGTAGTAGATGATCTGTAATGGTATTATAAATGTAAGCTCTTGCCGTTGCATCTTTCTTCTGCCACAGCTTCAAGGCTTCTAATTCTTCTTCCTTTGGTTGTCTACTGTCTTCAAAAGTCGGCTTCTTTTCTTCTCCGGTCACATACATCATTAAGACCTTACTCATAAGTAATGCTTCCATGCGCATTACCCATGCGGGATAATTATCTCTGTCCAATTTGTCAATTGAAACATGATCTACCATAATATTCTTGTTTCTATTTCTTCTGGTGAGTGTAATGTTAAAAGGTTTTACCTTTTACAAACCTTTACCCTTGATAATAACTTCGGAACGTTTCTTGATGCCATTTGTTGTTGATCACCTCAGCTTTCACCTTCCTTTATGAAGGTTTTTCGAATTTTCTTGTATCTTCACTTCCGTTTGTTCTTTGAGAATCTTTCTGCTCTTCAGAATCTTTCTTGATCTGACACCACTTCTTGGATCTCACGGCTCTGATATCAATTCTTGGATCTCACTGCTCTGATACCACTGTTGGTGCAGCGCTTATTGCGGAATTCGCTTACACCACAGAAACTAAGCTAGAGTAATGTTAGAACACCTCTATAATCATCAGTAGCTTAGCAAACTTTTTGAAACTGAAAATTTATAACTGTATCTAGTGAACACTGAAAATTCACTTTACAGAAATCTTCTCGTTTCCTTCAAGCTTCAGTTCTGAACTGATTTACTTCAGAATTTACACTACTGTGTTTGTTTACAGTTAAACAATCTTTACGTCAATTAACTTTGCCAAACTGTGTTTTGAACTCATCGAAAATTCCACCGGAACTTCACCGGACTGTCACTGGAATCTCACCGTAATTGCACCGGAATCTTACTGGAATCAACTGCAATTCTATTTGTAATTACTTCAAGTGAATATACAAGAAGTAAGGAAGTGATCTGTGAACTTCCTTCATAGAATGAACTCTTTCTGAAGTTTAAGGAAAAACTTCACCAGTTCTGAGTGCCTCTTTCTGGTCAGACTTTGTATTGTGTGTACATATTCATTTCACCGAAATCTTTGATGAACTGATAGTAGAGATGTCTAGCTATAAGATAAGCTATCTCTCATACAAAACTTTAATTTATTCTGTGAGATATACTTCGTTGTTCTACCGGAAAACACGTTTACTCAGAAAACTATAACTGGCTGAAAAATACGTTTACTAAGAGAAACTGTAACTAACCAAAAAATACGCTTACTGAGAAAACTGTGACTGTTAACTAACTTTATACCGTAACATGAAAATACTCGGATTTCTTCACATACAAAGAATGCACGCAAACTTCCACATGAACATGTGTTTTCTATTAGAGAAGATGTGTACAAAACTAGCTTGGCCTCTTCTTGCTCAAGCTATAGAAACTCTCCTATACTGAGTAGTTTCTTCTTACCATCTCTCTCAGATGAATACCTGACATTTCAGGTTTCTGTTATTCATCTTTACATATGCAATCACTGGCGTCTTCTAAACCTATTCTTGATTTCTATATGCGCTCTATTCACGCTACGTGCTCTTCTATCACACACACTTGTGCTCTCACTTTTTTTGTTCTCGTCTCTCTTTATATACAGTTTTGATCCGGGGTAACAAACTCTAATTCTAGAAGTTTCTACGCTGTACATTACAGTCATGAATTTGTCCCTTCACTAAGGCTTTGATTTTCTGAGTACTTTAATTCTACTTCTCTTTATCTTTCTTTATCTTTATGTCTCTCTGTATGTCAAATTCATGAGTGATTCTTCAACATCTCTAATTGTGTATGTGTATCTTTATGTCAAAACATGTATCTATGTGTATGTGAATATGTATGTATCTGTAAATGTATACATTTGAATGTGCATGTATGTATGTGTTATGGATTATGGAATATGTTGAACACGGCATTGTCATGGTTGGAGTGTTAATTTATTAATGTATTAATGTATTTTGATGTTTTTGATATAACAGCTGAAGGTTCATGAGGAGCATCAAAAGGCATGAAAGACTAGACATCAATAATCCGAATTATAATTTATTTAATTTGTAAATAAACCCATGTAGAGGGTTCTATTGTTAGAAACAGATAGAAAAATAGTGGTCAGAATAAGGGTCATTGTAGACCACGATTTTGGTTATTGAAAGCAAAGGCTTTCTAACTGCATTGTATCTGGTCTCTTATCATGTCTATTTTTCCGTGTGTTTTTTTAGCATCCGTAACCTCTGTGTGCGCGTGAGCAAGATCCTGATAACGGTGGTATCAGAGCTCTGCACGTGTCAATACGGAGCGGTTTGTTTTGTTGATTTCTGTTCACGATTCGATTCGGATTTCGATTCGGCTTTACATTCTCATTTCTATTTCCGTTTCTTGTTCCTGTTTCTGTTCTAGTTCCAATACTAGAACCTACGTTTACTCCTATGTTTACACCTATATTTACTCCTTCGGCTTACTCCAACAAGTCGACCAGGGCATAACTTAAGGCATAACTAAGGCATTACTTTGGCATCTTTGGCATCCAAGGCTCCCATGGCAACCGTTGGCAGCTGTTGGCTATGCATGAACCAATTTTAATGTGAGTGGCACTAAGGACTTTTAGATTCACCAAGGTGGGAGGATTTGAACCCACAACCTCATTCACACAAGGAAAGTGCTTTACCACTACACTCTCTCTTGGTGTTGTCCCTCAAGTTCTCGTCTCTTATATTTAACATAACTTGCAGCTCTTTTTTACTTTTTCAACAACGCTTGGGCAAGGCGGTATGGCACGATGCAACACGGCACATCTCATGGTACATCTTGTGAGGGTACATCGTGGTAATCCAGACAGGGTACATCCTATTAGGGTACATCACGCGAGGGTACATCCATCTAGGGTACATCTTGCCAGGTTACATTTCTCCTAGGTACATCCCGAGAGGGAAGCACTAGATTGAGTGTCCAAGATAACTTGCATGGGTGAGAATTAGTTTCAAGAGACTAAGGTTGAGAGCAAGGAAAGTCCGTAGCAAGAGGGTTTTGTTCTTTTCATACTCATGGACGCTAGACTATGTCAGCACCACATAGATAACCTTAATAATTTAACACCTCCGTGAACATTTCCTACATGTATTTTTACATGGAACATGCTTACTTTTGTTCAATGATGGAACATGTGATTGGCTATCCATGTTTATTATTTTATCAACTGAGATCAGTTGCTTTTTCAACTGAGGCGCATGTTATGAATTATGGAATATGTTGAACAAGGCATTGTCATTGTTGGAGTGTTAATTTATTAATATATTAATGTGTTTTGGTGTTTTTGATATAACAGCTGATGGTTCGTGAGGAGTGTGAAAAGACGTGAAAGGATGGACATCAATAATCCGAATTATAATTTATTTAGTTTGTAAATAAACTCGTGTAGAGGGTTCTATTGTTAGAAATAGTTAGAAAAATAGTGGTTAGAATAAGGATCATTGTAGACCGTGATTTCGGTTATTGAAGGCAAAGGCTTTCTAGAAAAGTTACCAACTTTTACTTTCATGCTTGCTTTTCGAAGCCGCACTCATGTAACCACTCTTTTCGACATAATCAAAAATTCCTATAAATGCGTGCACTCTGTGGACTTTCGGAACAGAGTGCATGGGGGGAGATTGCACCCAATACTGCATTCTATCTCCTCTCTCGTAGTGTCTATTTTTTGGTGTGTTTTTTTTGTAAGACAATAGCTACGCAATATCACACAGGAGCAATAGTAGAAAAGATAACAAATATAGGAGAATCTCAACAATTTTTTTACTAGAAATAAGTACAAAGATGATGGCGTTGTCCACCTCTGCACTCTCAAGGTAGAGCTTAAATGGTGATCTAGACAACTCTAGATAGGGAGATACAAGGTAGAGGTATGCTGGCTCAATTTGATGTCTCAGGTAGTGTAGAAGTCATGTATATATAGGATCATGGGTGGCCTTCAATGGACGGCTATACATGGGCGGTGGAGCATGGGCGGCCACCGCCCGCGTAATTGCCATACACGGCTTAGACTAGTTGAACCGACCTAACAAATATAAATGATTTCTGACTTTGATAAGGAATATTCCATGGAATATTCCCTTTATCATCGCACTGGGGGTGCTGCCCCCGACCCCCACTAGGGGGCCCATTGGCCCCCTGGGACCCCCCCAGCCAAGGGGCCCACTGGGCCCCTTGGACCCCCCAGTCGGGGCTGCTCACGCTACCCCCGACCCCACACTTGCGGACTCTGGTAACTCCCTTTCCTTACAGTACCTTACATGGTCCAATATGACCTTCATCCAAGATGCAAGTTGGGATTCCCATCAATTGGGTAATGCACGCTTGGCTTCTCCTCATAATGGGGGCCTTACAAAATGTGCATACAATCATGAGGGGTAGACATTGATCATAGACTAACGCCCCCCCTCAATATTTACGGATGATAAATCAAGTAGGTCTTGGTCCTATGCCCATCTGTTAAAGATGCTTGTTGAGTTGCTCTCTTCCAAGTGGTTTATTGAATGAGTTAGCACAATTTGCCTCTGTTAGGAAATATTCTATCTCTACAATTTCATCTTCAATTAGCTCACGAATGTAATGGTACTGTACTTCTATGTGCTTGGTGCGACCATGAAATACTGGGTTCTTTGCAATAGCCATACAACTTTAATTATCACACTTGAGTACAGTTGCCATATTTAATGGAAAGCCTAGATCTGCAAGAATTCTCCTTAACTATACTGCCTCACAAGAAGCAAAACAAGTTGCTTTGTACTCTACTTCAGTGGAAGAGAGTGCGAGAGTTGGTTGCTTCCTACTTACCCAAGAGAATATTCCTGAACCAAGTGAGAAATAATATCCAGAAACTGATTTTCTAGAATCACAATCTCTTGCCCAATCTGAATCACAATATCCTTGAAGTGTATCACCTGTGGTATACAAAATACCAAAATCCAAGGTTCCTGCAATGTACCTTAGAATTCGCATTCCAGCATTCCAGTGAATCTCCTTAGGTTTGTTGGAAAACCTACTTAACACTCCAATAGCATAGCAAATGTCTGGTCTAGTGTTGCATAGAAAAATAAGACTGCTTCCTATACTTCTTAGCATCTACATCACGCATGTTATCATCCATAGATAGCTTATGATTTACCTCCATAGATGTGCTAGTTGGTTTGCAGTCCATCATTCCAAATGCCTTGAGAATTTCTTTGGCATATTTTGTTGTGAGATGAAAATGCTATCCTTCCTTTGCCATACTTCAATTCCCAGACAATAATGGAGTAGACATAAGTCTGTCATTTCAAACTCAGTTCCCAAGCTGATCCAAGTTTGATTGATGAGTTCCTAATGATCTCCTGTAATGATTAAATCATCTACATATACAATAACAACAACTAGCTTGCTATCCCTTTTTGTTACATACAAGTTAGCATCAGAAGTACTTCTTTCAAAACCCATATTTTTGAAAAAATTATCTATCCGTTGGTACCAAGCCCGTGGAGCTTGCTTAAGTCCATACAAAGCTTTCTTCAACCTGCAACCTGGTGGTTGAGATACATATACCTCCTCCTTGAGGTGACCATTCAAAAATGCAGATTTGACATCCATCTAGAAAATAGGCTAGGCCTTTTGTGCAGCTACTACAAGTACCGTCCAAATAGTTGTCATGGGTGTTGTTGGTGCAAAAGTTTCTTGAACATCAAATCCTTTGATCTGTGAAAAACCTTGTGCAACTAATCTTGCCTTATACTTTTCTAATGTTCTATCTGCTTTATACTTAGCTTTCCAGATCCATTTAGTACCTATTACCTTCTTCTTTGGCGGCAAGTCGACTAGATCCCATGTATCATTTTTTAGTATACTATCATACTCAGACTGCATTGCCGCTCTCCAACCTAGATCATCAAAGGCTTCTTCAATGGTGGTAGGTTCCTTTATCAAGCCCATGATATCTGCCATTAGAGCCATGTTAACAATGTGCTCTGAGGCTCTTCTTTGCTCCTCTATTCTCTTTTATCTTCGTAATCCATTCGAGGATGATTCTGGTACATCTACATGTGGATTGTGATCATCAAAGAGCTGTTGTGCCCACTTCGGTAGTGACTTATGCTGTGGAGAAATAGCCGGTTGGCTTTTTATTGAGGAAATTTCTCCATCAGATGTTTCCTCCTCCTCAACTTTAACATGTCTTTTGATAGGCATAAGGTGAGATATTTCTCCGTTTGATGAGATAGTAGATTTACCTTTATCTTCTACTAAGTATGGTCGTTCATCAAACACCACATCTTGGCTGACAAAAATCTTCCTTGCCTCAGGATCCCACAACCTATATGCTTTAGACTCTTCACTATATCCTAGGGAGACACACTTTTTGCTTTTTGAATCCAACTTTGATCTTGTTGAATCAGGAATATGTGCATAACAGAAACAACCAAAAATTTTGAAATGCAAAACTGAAGGCTTTTTACCAGAATATGCTTCTTGAGGAGTCATCCCCTTTAGTGCTTTTGTGTAGCTTCGATTGAGGATGTAGACTGCTGTATTGACTGCTTCTGCCCAGAATGAATCAGGCATGTCTTGAGCCTTTAACATACAACAAGCCATTTCAACTACTGTCCTATTCCTGCGCTCATTTCTTTTAAGTGTAGGTACATAGAGAACATCGGATAACTTTTTCTCAACACTTGGAGAACTGATAAAAGAGATGGTTCTAGTTCCTTCCGCTAGACACTTGGAGTCATTTCCCACCACTACATTGATGGATTCTCGTAGAGGCACTAGGGAACTATACCAATCCTTTTTACTGGTCATATGGCAAGAAGCTCCACTATCTAAAATCCATGGTTTATCAACACGAGCTTGAGCAGACAAGCATACCTCTTCAATAGCTACCCATAGTTCTAGCTCTATGTTGTTTGCAGACTCTTTGTTCTTCCACGATGATTTCACAGTCCCATTCTGTTCATCAGCTTGCTTCTTTCTGCAATCCTTGATGGCATGGCCTTTCTTTTCACAATAGAAGCAACTTCCTGTGAACTTTTTCTTCTTTGTCTTCTTCTTTGATCCATCAGAAGAGCCTTTACCTTTTGCATTTGCTGAGAATGCAGCATCACTTGTACTTTGCCGATTCTTCAACCACATCTCTTCTTCTAAAAGCATAGCACAAAACTCTTCAAATGTAAGGGGAGTTGGTCTTACCTTAGTGTTAAGGTTTGTTACTAATCCATCATACTTTGCTGGAAGAACACGTATGCATCTTCGAGCCAGCTCTTCTGGTGTTATAACAACACCAACTGCAGCCCTAGTGTCCGACCTAGTTAAAAATTAGGTTCCAGGGCCAATTTGAGGGCTTAAACGGAGTCTAAAAAATACGAAAATTGATATGTAGGTACTTCTAAGGCTCCTCAAGCTCAAGGACTCCTTGGCTTGCATAGAATGGAGCTAGAAAAATATGAAATGGTATTTACAATGATTGTTAGTGATAAGAATCACTGTTATAAAGATGTTGATTTGGAAAAAATTGAAGGGCCTATCCGCCAGATTTGCGTCGGCTGCTTTGTCTACTTAATCCTTCACCTCGCTCTGACTCTCTCCGCTGGCTTCCTTGTCTAGTCAGTCCTTGGGTGCCCATACTGCTCTCAACACCCCCCCTCTCTCGCGTCTGTCGTCCCTGACAGACCCTTGTTGCTGGGAGTGTTGGATGTAATATTCCACAACCTGAGTGGCAAGCTGATGTTCTTGTATGCGTAGTCCTCTGGCCAAGTCTGTCATCATACGATCCCAATCAATTGGTCCTAGAATGTTCGAATGTGGCAGACGTAACTGATCTGCATGGATCGCTTGTTCTACTGCGAATAGATGTAGCAAATGTGTGGGTCTGGGAATGAAAATTTCTGAATGATATTCCCAAAATCCCGTAGAGAAAATTTCCTCAAATGTCTACTTGAAGCATGCGGGTAAATACTTTATTCGTGCATGCGAGGCAAAGATTATAGTGACCGAGGGAGTCTGGCTCATGTTGTAGACTAAATCCTTGTTACCTTGAGAAAATCCAGGGGCAGAGATGTATGGAGCTTGTACCATCCGAAAGGTTTTAAAGACAATGGTCATGAGCTCGAATATTTTCATACACATTTTCGCTGCTATGTCGGGTATATTATTTAGACGTGTAGACCAGTGCCGAATTGTTGATATCATGTAGGCTACGGTTGGGGTCCCTCGAGGTGGAGCAAAATATGGATAGTTAACCCAAGCCGAGCATTCTTTATTGTTGCATACCTTGATTGCAAATGCTTGCCATGATCTGCGACGTACCATTGGGCAATAACATGGATTATACTTGATATACAGTGGCATGGTTGCCCAGGTGCTCATCATCTCAGGGTAATCGGTTAGTAGACGTGCACGCCAATTAGGCTGGAAGTTCGAGCCAGCACGCGCATCTGTCGGTAAGTCCTCTGGCTCAAATTGAGTGGCAAATGTGGGCTCCTTCCCTGTATGTCTTTTAACTTCTGCATTATAATCATGTAGCAAGACAAAATAAGGCATGTATTGTGACTCTGATGTTGTGATTAACCATTGGTGGGATAGGTTCTGAAAGTAAGAAGACCGAAGGACAGTTTCTTCCAGATTTGTGAGAGATTGCATTTGCACGGCAACGCGATCATCATGTGCCTTACCCACTTTCTCGACCCTTTTGACCCAATCTGGAACTTGAATTTCTAAAGTGTCCTATCCTTCCTCTGTAGTCCGACCATCGGGTGTTTGCATTGGCTCGTACGGCTCTTCATAGCTGTCATCAACAGGGATTTCCACTACTGTTTCAGGTTCTAGTTCTTCAGTTGGCGAGGGTGGCTTTTCATATGGTAGGAGGCGTGCTTGGAGCTCTGCCACCTGTTTCCGGAGGGTCTCTACTTCTCCTGTAGAGTGTTGCAAGATTATCGACTCCTGTTGAGCTCTGGGGGCACTGGCTATCTGTTTCTTTAGGTCTGCACATTCAGTCTCTAACTTTTCATATGACTCCAAGAAATTTGCATGCTCCTCAAGTAAGATGCGAATGTCTTCCGATGGGACTGCTCTATACTTGGTAGGGCTAATGGTTGCTCCTGCAGTTCCTTCCATAGCCGCTTCAAAGTTGTCTTGGTTTTGTTGCTGAAGCCTCTTGTTCTCTTCTAGTGCTGCTCCCATATGCTTCCTTAATAGCCCAAGGTTGCGTCTGAGTTTAGCATTAGATATCATTTGCGCTTGGAGCACTGTTTCTAGTTCCTTGACTACTTGATCATCTACTGTCGATGTCTTTGATTCCAATTCGGAGTGAGCCTGCTGTAAGGTTGTATGTTCGGTTAGGAGCGTTTGGTAATCAGCTTCAAGATTGTTGACTCTAGCTTGCAGACGCTGAGATTCTGCCTGGAGGGCAGTAGTGCGTTCTTCCAATTGATGGTATTCTTGTTGTAGTTGATGTGCACACTGAAGTAATGTATTGAACGTGCTATTTACATTATGAGATGCAAAGGGAAAAGTTTGAAATGCAGGGGAGGTGGGATTGGGGAGGGAGGTAGTGAATGATGTGTGTGCCACTGATGTGGTGAGTGGTGAGGTGGGGGGTAGTGGAGGGGAAGAGGGTGGAATTGTGGGGAGAGGTGCTGTGGTGGGTGAAATGTCCATTGGGTCAGACAGAGTGGTGTGTATAGGTGCTACCATGTAGGTGGGTATGGTAGGTGAATTGAGTGTGGTGTTCGTGTAAATTGATGTCGTTGCGAACATCGGGGAAATGTGCCTTTGAAACATTGAGGAGCGGATGAACTACTCCACAAAGGACGGGTATTGGGGTGGTGCGGTCAGGTTGAAAGAGGTGTAGGGGCCAGATGGGAAGTGAGGGTCATGGAATGGAGGTACCCGTATTGGGGGATAGGCTAGGAAACACAGGGTGCCTTCTGTGGGTGCTGGGTTTCCAACCACACTTGGGATGATGGGATGGCCAGTTATGGGTTCGGAGGATAGAAGGGTTGAAGCGTACAAGGGATTGGTGACGAAAGAGAAGAGGGTGTCTTGTGAGGTGGGTTCTCGAAATGAGAATGATGTGAATGAGGATGGGTTATAAGTGAAGGTAGAGGTGATGACTGTCGTTTCTTCCATGGTGGGAGGTGGTGGTGGGGGTGGAGAAGGTGGTGATGGGGGATGCTGGGGTGAGATGGGTGATGTCTGAATGAAGGTTTCAGCAGAGAGGTCAATGGTGGTGGTGGGGGTAGCTGTGGTTTCAATGGGTACTTCTTGTTCTGTGACGGGTATCCTGATAGTCTTACCTAGTCGGGGTAATGTGTCAACTCTGCATTTGTCATACCTCACAGACTGGCGGACTGCTATGTGGACAGCCTCCGAAACTCCTAAAGATTCTGACACTAATTTGAGGGTGTCAATGAAATGTTGATCCACCCCATCATCTGATAGCATTTCTTGCATCAAAGCTTGACCTGATACAAGAGAGAGTTGATGCCTTTCTTGTACTGCTTTGATTGTGTCGTATAACCTTTGTAGTTGAGCTGTATATGCAGATGCACCTACAAGTTCTGGCACTTCTTGTTGCTCATCATGATGCTCTTGATCATAATCCTCCTCATCTTCCTCCTGTTCTTCATCTTCATCATCCTCTTCATCCACTTCAACTGTGGTGATAGGTACTTGGGAGGTTGTTGCCTGCGTTTGCACATTCTCCACTTGTTGTGCCTCTTCTGCCTCCAGCTCTACATCTTGTAATAATTGTTCAAAGTCTTCATTCGTGAGTTCTTCCAAAGGTGCACCACTGGGAAATTCAAGATCAGTTGGGATGGGAGGGAATATCAAGTTAGGACCATCGGTGTTGCGTCTTGGAAGTCGGAGTGTGAATGGTCGGACTCTTCGGGGTGGAGGAGTGACGTCTGGTGTTAGGGTGGCTCCACGTGGTTGAGCACAAGGGACTTGGATAGTACCTCTCATCTTCTTAGAAGGGGGTCCAGTGGATGTCCTGCCTCTAAACTGCTCTACACGATTCCACATTAGGGCCCATTGAATAGGGATGTCATAAGCAAAACACCTATAAATTATTCTCGTCAGAGCATAGCATCCATATAAAACCTGTTTTCGGGGCCATCGTTTGTGAGCTAGGTGTATCTGATCAATTATCCAGTGGGGTAAGTTGATGGTGAGGCTCTGTGTCTCTGCCAGATACAAACTAAACCAAATCTTTTTGGGCGGCATGGTGAATCTATCTTGGGTAGGAAAAGCAAAGTGTTGCATGCACATGCGAAGGTGTATTGCAATATTAAGCATCATGGACACCATGTCCTTGAGTTTGGTGAGGCTTCGATTCTTCATGTAATCAGGCACTAGGGTCTCCTTCTCTGTTGGAATATGCATTCCGCGCATATCTAGGGCCTCCCTTACCAAGTTGTTGGATAACCTAAACCTCTTGAGCTCATTTCCTTTTGTTAGAGATGGGATCACAAATGAGCTTGCACCTTTTGGGTTCTTGTTTGGAGTCAAGGTGTTGATGAGATAGTAGCATCGCATGAAGTCAGGCTTTGGGAGCCGTGCACTGAAATATGCATCCAATCCTGCCTTCTCCCATACCGAACGTAGACCTTCTTCATTTTGTAACTTCTCGAACTCTCTTGTAAAGAAATGGTATTTACCTTGCTTCCCATTGAAGTCCAACTCTGATTCCCATAGGTATGTTCCCTCTCCCAAGGGTCCTGCCACTTCACTAAACCAGTGGGAAGTTTTTCCGACGGGCATGGTATGGCCACTAGGAGGGTCCACAATAGGTATGATTTTGATGGCTTGCAATTCTTCTGGTTTTTCATTTGTCTCAGGCAAAACGGGTAAACTGTCTAAGTCCACCACTTGCTAGCTCGTTTCTATTTGAGAGCTAGTTCCTACCGCCTCAGCCATGTTGAAAACTTCGCAGCTGGTTCTGTGAGAATGTATGAATAAATGTTAACATTGCAATGGACACAAAAATGACACTGTGTCCCTGTTACAACATTAACATGAGGTTCGGGAGAGGTTAGGGGGTTAGTAAGTGCTCGGTGCTTGTGTGTGTAGTTAGAAATTGGGTAGACCTATGAACTAAGCGGAATGATGTAGTGTGAGAGTGACGTAGTTAGTAGGTGGACATGGATTTACAACTGGGGTCCGAGGGTTTATTACAAGTTTTAGGTTGCCAAATGCAATGGATAGGTTTTGATCTTGACTTTGTGGAGACTCTGGAGAGTGATCTGCATCAGCATCTAGCCTAGGTTGCTCTCTACCTTGTCTTCTTAATTTCATTCTCCGTATGCACTCTAAGGCTTCTGCTTGGGCTTCTTCTCGAATTCGCTTTTCTTCTTCTTTGCGAGGTTCCTGATACAACTTGAGTCGACTTAGAATTTCCTCTATGAGAGGTTCCTGATACAACTTGACCCTACATCCGCTTATGTAGCTTGGAAGAACATCGCTTTCTAATGTGGCTAGTTGCACTGCTCCACTTGTTGAGATTCTATTAATGATCATGGGTCCGTAGCCTCTCTTCTCGAGTTTCCTCGCATGTTGTTTCAACGTGTATACTAGTACTAGGTCGCCTGCCTTCAAACCTTTATCCTTAACGTGGGCATCAAAGTATGCCTTTTGTCGTTTCTTAGCAGCATATATCCCTGCAGCCGCTCTCAGTCTTGTTTCTCCTAATCGTTCAAGGTCAAAAAGTCTAGAGGAGAGTTCATGACCCGTCCATTCATGCTCTTGTGCTACTTTCAGTGTAGGTATTAAGAAGTCCAACGGTAGCACTACATTTTGGCCAAATACCATCCGAAAGGGGGTGGCTTGGAGTACCGTTTTATAGGCTACTCGGTATGCCCAAAGAGCGTGGTGTAGCTGTTTGTCCCAATCAGAGCGTTTATTGTTCACTAATTTCGTCAGTACATTGCATAGGATTTTATTGGTGCTCTCAGCCTGGCCATTTGCTTGAGGGTGATAGGGGGCAGACTTCTTATGTACTACCAAGAACTCTTGGAGCAGATTTTCAATGACTTCATTCAAGAAGTGAGTGCCTCTGTCACTAACTAGCTCTATAGGTAGCCCGTATCTAGTGAACACATTCTCAAATAAAAACTTAGTTGTTGTTTGAGCATCGTTCTTCGTTGTGGCTTTTACCTCTACCCACTTTGTTAGATAGTCTATCGCAACAATGATATATTCTGCATGGGAACCCTTAACTGGGGGATTAATAGGACCTACGAAGTCTATTCCCCACTTAGAGAATGCACGTCCACCCATCATAGGTTTCAGTGGCATCTCATCTTTGTGTATAGGATACTGAGTTCTCTGACAGACATCACATCATTTCACATAGGTATGTGCATCCATGTGAAGGGTCGGCCACCAGAAGCCCGCAAATAGTATTGCCTTGATCACCCGATCTGGTCCAAAGTGTCATCCCGCTACACCTTGGTGAGCAGTTTCCAAGATTTTGAGATATTCACTCTCATGAACACAAAGTCTCAGGTAACCATCTTTACCACGTTTGTATAGATTATCACCAATGAGTGAATAATCTAGGGCTTCTTGTTCTAAACTCCTTTTCCTAGCCAGAGTCATGTCTGGCGGGAATGTTTTCGTCCTCAGGAAGGATACTAGTGGTTCACTCCAATCTGGCACTATGGACACTTGATAAAGAGTGGCATGTTCCACAGGTGGTTTAGTGCAACAGATTGGGCATTCCTTGCACAACTTTTGGACATGAGCCTCCATAGTAGGCCAATCCACTCCGAGTCTCTTTAGTGTCTACAGGGTTTGTTGTTTTGAGTAGTGTTGCTCTAATGCACCTACATGTGCTAATTGCAACCATTTAGCGTACTCATCCTCTTCCACACAACAAGCCAAGATCCCTTGATCTGTGTGCTTGTACATACTTCCTGCCATGATGTGATACTTTTGGGCTTTTACTACCTCTCTATCCTGTGTGTTTATTACTGGGTGGTTAGGCCCGTACGTCAATACTCGCACTAAAGGCTTAGCCCACTGCGGCACCACTTCCAAATTAAACAAGTAAGCATCAGGAAGGTCATCTGACACTCCTTGTGGGGCTTCTCCTGATGTGAGCCTTGAGAGATGATCTGCTCTCAGGTGAGTTCTGCCTTTCCTCACTACTACCTCAAAGTCATACTCCATTAGTAAGAGAAACCATCTTACTAATCTGCTTGTATTACATGGCTTGTTTACCAGGTACAGTAGAGCTTGGTGATCAGTAAAAAATTTGAACTTATTTGCAAGCAAATAATGTCTAAACTTTTTAACTGCATATACCATGCCTAGTCCTTCTCTCTCCGTAGTAGTATAATTTTGTTCAGCTGCATTCAACTGTCTACTACCATAGGCAATTGGAAGATCCATATTACCTTCACCGGTAGGTTGCGCGAGTACACACCTGATAGCATAATTGGATGCATCCACGTTGTCGGAAAGTTTTCAACTTTCCAGTTGATGACCAGATAAAAATGAAATTAACTTAATTGGTGAATTCTAACCTTGTATATCACTGTTAAACAATTATGTTGATTGGAATTAACTATTTTTGAAGTGTTTGCAGAAATAGGAAATGATAAAGAATACATGTTCGTATTAGGGTTTACCCTAATTACTCAATTAATGAGTATTTTACATTTATACATGCTTGATTCATGGGTTTCCAACCCTAGGATTTTATAAATTGTTATGATTTTATGTCAATTGGGTTAATCCAAAGGGTCTTAAAAGATTCTAATGGGTTAATGATAGGATTCAGAAGGGTTTTAAGGGTTTCCAAGGGTTTTTTAGTGTTCAAAATAAGTGGAAATAAATATTAGCATTATTTTTAAGGATAAAATAAGTATTATTGAATGAAACTAATCTATAACTTTAACATTAATTAATTACAAACTCAAATCTGATTTAATTATTTACCCTAATAGTGTATGTGGAATTAAAAACTAAGGTTTGAATATATTAAATGCTTAACCTAAGTCTAATTTAAATGCATTATTAAATTAAGAAAATTAGGATAATTCAATTAAAATGAAAAAGAAATGGATAATTAATGAATGGTGTATGTGAGTGGTTATTAAAGTGTGGTGAGAGTTGAGTGTGTAAATAAAGTGGTTAAAGTAGTAGGTTGAAAGTATGGTAATTGTGAGTGCAAGTTAAAAGAATGGTTTAAATAGATTATGCATTTGAAGTAGATAAAACTAATTAAAAGAGTGATAGAGATGTGTGGGATAAAGTGTGGATGAGAACTTAAAGTACCAAACCAAAAGAGTGGTAAAAACATGATCTTTGTGTGTATAAATATGTGGGCTTTGCTCCATATCGGGGGGGGGGCTCCGAATGTTTTTGGCAGGCCACTTCATGTTTTGTTTCTGGTAGATATAATCTGAGAGCTGTGGGCGGAGGACAAAGACAGCGAAAGGCAAGTCACCCACGGGCCACTTCATGTGTTTTTTTTCAACAGCAATAATCTGAGAGGGACAGAGGAGGAGAGAGTATTACCATTTCTCAAATTTTACTAGATATTTGAGCTTCTCTGCATCTTCTCTTTTCTTCGGAACCCATTTCTTCTTTCATCAGTCAGACGAGACAGCTGCTCCGCGACGTAGATTTTCCTTTGCCTCTATAAATACGTCAACTGCCTGCACATTAGCATGTGGCACTATTTTTCCGGCTTGTTCATCCCAAGATTGTCATATGCAGCGTCTTGCAGAGGTGTTAATACCGTGGACGCGTGATTGAGAATTCCCCGAACCATTATCTAGCTCAGATCAGGGTCATCTGCTTCTTTTCTCTACAGTTACTGTAGAAACGCAATGCATTAGATTTTGGCACACATGGACACGGAGGCCGGCAATTTTCTTGATGATTGAGATTCACTGTGAACATTCTTCTATTAATTTTGTCAGAGATAAACAAGTGTGCACTGATAGCGGAAGAGGAAGATCAAACGAAGAAAGTGGTCAGCGTTGTTGATTAGAGGATGGCGGTCAGCATTTCAACAATGCTGTCAGAGGATGCTTCAAAAGGAAAACAGATTCTGTGAACCATTCCAGCAATCATGACGCCGGGATTCGCGAAGGATAATTATATGTGATATGTTGACAGCGATGAACAAAGAAGAGGAGAATAGCAGATTGTAGATGTTTCAAAAACTGCACGTGTCTCTTCATAATCTTAGAGCTTTATAATTATCTGCGCAAATATTTCTTTGTTCACAGGCGTAGCTTGTACGAACTCTATGGAGCAGTACAAAAAGTCAGCACATCTGCAGAGGTCGGGCGCATTTGATTGACAGATGCTAATGAGGACGCTGATGGTGATGATCTGCTGAACAAAGTACTCCGAGAACAATGATCATTATCTCTAATATTTATATGACGCCTAACAACACTCTTGCTATGCCTTCTGACCACCAATTCTTCCAGCAATTCACGAAAGCTGCTCGTGCTGTGTCATGAAAAGCAAAAGGATTGCACACGACGATTTCTGAAATATTGAACACCCTTTTAACATTTTCTTTGCTTATTCTATGTTGTTGTCATCCGACATCTGAAGGTAAGACCTCGAACATCTATGCTATGCTCAGAGTTACTTCTATCTTGATATGAGAAACATCGCAAATAAAGATTAGTTTTAAACAATTGTTTAATCCGATATTGACTTAAGCTCGGTTGGCAATTCTGACACTATTGTCTGGCAAATTGTCTCAATAGTACAGGAGTTCACATGTTTTCATGAGTCACGCATTCAAGTTATGGTCCCGCTCTAATCATATACCGGATGTAAAGGCTTATTACTGTCTTAAGTTAACTTGTACTATTTTTATTCGAATGCATTTGGAAGAGGGAATTCATGTTTCAGATATTCGTTTTCAGTCCTTCAATTTGGTGTTATCACTAGATTGATCTGAATTAAGGTGTAACGCTTCATCATTTGCAAACATGCCAATTCCTTATTTGTGGAGTTGAACATGCACGATGAACTAAATTCAATTTTATATATTGCATTAACTTTAGCGATAACAAATGATTTTGGGCGAGATTCCAATACTAAACATGTCAGTTTGAATTCCAATACTCGTGATGAGAAAATATGACTTTATAATTACTCGACTAATAATCTTTGAATCTCCATCATCCCTGAGCTTGCTAACAGACACCCCGCGTGTGCCGAGGGATTTAGTGGCTGACTGATCCACCAGCCATATGTCCGCAACTTCCCGACATCTAGGTGAACCTGACGTGAAAATTCGGCATCGCAGCTCAGGTGCATGATTTCTGAACTTCGTTCTCATAGCTTGTTTTTCGTTTATGTGGTGTTTCTTTGATATTCAAGCGTGAGTCATGGGTAAACAAAAGCAGCGTACAAACATGAAAAATATAAATCAATGTAAAGAATCTGTTGAAATTAATTTACAAGGGCATAATTCAACAAGTATTGTTATTGATGAAGCATATGTGAACGCATTGATAGATCAACATTTGAGAAAATGGGAAGATAAATTCATAGAAAGGGAAAACAAGGCCAATGAAGCTCTACAAAAGAAATTTAGAGTGATTTTGACTCTAAATGATTCGATCAATGCTATGGTAGATAGTCTACCAGTATTATCAAATAGTCTTAGAACTTGGAAAGAGAAAATGAATGCTGAGATTCAAGAAATAAACCAGAAGTATGAAATATTATCTAAACAAATGCAAGGATTGAAACTTAATCAAGAACATGAAGTAAGAGTCCATAATTTGTCTACATATATGCCTGATCAAACACCTTCATGTGATCTTACAAAACCTATTCCTAGGATAATACCAAAAAAATCAAATAAGATGCGAAAATGCATTATTCGATGTTTTTGGTGTGACCAAATCGGTCATACCTATGATAATTGTATTGCCTTTGAACATGCATGCAAACATCAAATAGTTTGTCAACTTGGGAAGAAAATATGTGATGTCCATACTCATGTCCCTTTACGCTTAAACTTAAGTCGAGGGGGAATGAAAAAACTTTTTGAACAAACAAAATCAAAACCAAGAAAATTAAGAATGACACAAACATATCAATGGCGACCAAAGAAACATATGGATGATAAAATTGTTAATCAAGAAATTAAGAGATCAATTAATAATCAAGACAAAACAGTTGATGAATCAAAATCTTGGGAAAACAAAAAACTTGAGCGAAATGAACATAAAAACATAGACACGAATGAGCAAAAAGATGAGCAAGTAATATTAATGACGAAGAAAGATGATAACTATTATATCACATGTGATCTAGAGCTTTTAGAGAATGATGCATTATTTGATCAAGATAAAGTGAATAAATGGAAAACTAAATTGGGGTATGAGATTAAGAATCAAGAAACTAGTCAGAGAAAACCTAAAGAACTTGATAAAGAGCACATTAAGAATCAAGAAACTAGTCAGAGTAAACCTAAAGAACTTGATAAAGAGAAGAGTATAAACAAAGAACAAAAGAAGATGATTGATGAAATTATTAAACAAATTGAACAAAATATGCAAAGGTCATCAATACCTTATAAATCCGGGAGTTTAGTAAGTGTTCTCCCTAAAAATTAAAAACACTCATGGTCGGGAGTTGTATCTCTCCCTCATCAAAAGATACGAGCCGAGGAGTTGTATCTCTCCCTCATCAAAAGATACAAACATGGGAGTTATAACCTACTTCCTTATCAAAAAGGTATTTATATGGATTTGTTTTACTTTCTTTCTTTATAAAAGAAAAATTATGAATTTCATTAATGAATCAAATATGGTTTTTCTAATCAAGTTTGTGAGAGGTTTGACGCAGGTCAAGCAAAAATAGATGATTGGATATTTCAGTGGAATATCAGGAAAGCTACAAAGTTTGATTTAATATTGCTTTGGTTTTTACAGATGGACTATCGAGAAGTATTATCTTGGATTGCTACCTTTTGTATAAGTTTGCTAATAATTATGTTTCTCACAAGATTTTGAGTGAGTTATTTTTTAGGATTAGCATGAAGATTGGGAGCTGATTGATGAACTAAGATTTTCTTCAAAAATAGACTATAGGAGATTGAAGATAGTACATGCAGTTTAAAAGTTAAGCAAACAAAGCGATATTTGGATGAAAGGCAATGTTAAAGATAGAATCAATATAGATCAGGTGAAACAGTTCTAACCCTGATTAATGTTTTAAGTTTTGTTTTTCCCTGCATTATCATAATTAGATATGTACATTCTTCAGATAGGTTAAGAAACTTCCTATAAAATTATGAAAAGTAGAATTTACACTGAAGTAGGGATTTGCTTGAAGAGAAGATAGGGATTAGAAGACCTATGGCTATCATATGAATAGTTGAAGGAACGCTTAACTTGCAACTCCTAGTAGAAGTAGACTTGTTTTATATAGGTACGCTTCCTTATATCTGACCCATTTAGCTAAAGAGATCCTCGTTCCTGCTTTAGCTTACATCTAGATCCTTTGCTCTGATTAGGGGTTAAGCCTTTCCCCTTCATCAAAAAAGTTGCGAAGAAAAATTGAAAGCAGTACATTAATGGTTGCTACATATGAAAAGAGGAAAAATGACAAAAAGAAAAATTATGATAAAAAAATGAGATAAAAGAAAAATCAAATAAATTAGTTGTGGTCTCGAAATCACTTTTGATTTGAAAAGCGGGCTATATAAGGCGGATGTATGCTAGAGGGGAGTTATTTTTTGTATCTTAATGGTAGGAGATGAGGATAGAGGGCTTATATAACATATGCTTTACTTATGAACAGAGTTAATAGAAGAGTTAGTACGAACACTATTTGAATGACTTCTATAGTTTCCTTCTAAAACCTGTTTCCAATTCATGCATTGAACGAAAAGGTTTAAATTCAAGTTTACATAATTTTATAAGTTTTCTTTGCTATTTGAAGATGTACTAATGATAGAAGCATTTTTATATACAGACAATTTGAATTTAAGTCATGAATAAGTTTCAAAAGAATTTGATATTGCTTTCTATGATCTGCAGGTTGGCGCATCCGAAGGATGCACAGGTTTGGCCGGGGCGAATGTCGGAAAGTTTTCAACTTTCCAGTTGATGACCAGATAAAAATGAAATTGACTTAATTGGTGAATTCTAACCTTGTATATCACTGTTAAACAATTATGTTGATTGGAATTAACTATTTTTGAAGTGTTTGCAGAAATAGAAAATGATAAAGAATACATGTTCGTATTAGGGTTTACCCTAATTACTCAATTAATGAGTATTTTACATTTATACATGCTTGATTCATGGGTTTCCAACCCTAGGATTTTATAAATTGTTATGATTTTATGTCAGTTGGGTTAATCCAAAGGGTCTTAAAAGATTCTAATGGGTAAATGATAGGATTCAGAAGGGTTTTAAGGGTTTCCAAGGGTTTTTTAGTGTTCAAAATAAGTGGAAATAAATATTAGCATTAGTTTTAAGGATAAAATAAGTATTATTGAATGAAACTAATCTATAACTTTAACATTAATTAATTACAAATTCAAATCTGATTTAATTATTTACCCTAATAGTGTATGTGGAATTAAAAACTAAGGTTTGAATATATTAAATGCTTAACCTAAGTCTAATTTAAATGCATTATTAAATTAAGAAAATTAGGATAATTCAATTAAAATGAAAAAAAAATGGATAATTAATGAATGGTGTATGTGAGTGGTTATTAAAGTGTGGTGAGAGTTGAGTGTGTAAATAAAGTGGTTAAAGTAGTAGGTTGAAAGTATGGTAATTGTGAGTGCAAGTTAAAAGAATGGTTTAAATGGATTATGCATTTAAAGTAGATAAAGCTAATTAAAAGAGTGATAGAGATGTGTGGGATAAAGTGTGGATGAGAACTTAAAGTACCAAACCAAAAGAGTGGTAAAAACATGATCTCTGTGTGTATAAATATGTGGGCTTTGCTCCATATCGGGGGGGGCTCTGAATGTTTTTGGCAGGCCACTTCATGTTTTGTTTCTGGTAGATATAATCTGAGAGCTGTGGGCGGAGGACAAAGACAGCGAAAGGCAAGTCACCCACGGGCCACTTCATGTGTTTTTTTTCAACAGCAATAATCTGAGAGGGACAGAGGAGGAGAGAGTATTACCATTTCTCAAATTTTACTAGATATCTGAGCTTCTCTGCATCTTCTCTTTTCTTCGGAACCCATTTCTTCTTTCATCAGTCAGACGAGACAGCTGCTCCGCGACGTAGATTTTCCTTTGCCTCTATAAATACGTCAACTGCCTGCACATTAGCATGTGGCACTATTTTTCCGGCTTGTTCATCCCAAGATTGTCATATGCAGCGTCTTGCGGAGGTGTTAATACCGTGGACGCGTGATTGAGAATTCCCCGAACCATTATCTAGCTCAGATCAGGGTCATCTGCTTCTTTTCTCTGCAGTTACTGTAGAAACGCAATGCATTAGATTTTGGCACACATGGACACGGAGGCCGGCAATTTTCTCGATGATTGAGATTCATTGTGAACATTCTTCTATTAATTTTGTCAGAGATAAACAAGTGTGCACTGATAGCGGAAGAGGAAGATCAAACGAAGAAAGTGGTCAGCGTTGTTGATTAGAGGATGGCGGTCAGCATTCCAACAATGCTGTCAGAGGATGCTTCAAAAGGAAAACAGATTCTGTGAACCATTCCAGCAATCATGACGTCGGGATTCGCGAAGGATAATTATATGTGATATGTTGACAGCGATGAACAAAGAAGAGGAGAATAGCAGATTGTAGATGTTTCAAAAACTGCGTGTGTCTCTTCATAATCTTAGAGCTTTATAATTATCTGCGCAAATATTTCTTTGTTCACAGGCGTAGCTTGTACGAACTCTATGGAGCAGTACAAAAAGTCAGCACATCTGCAGAGGTCGGGCGCATTTGATTGACAGATGCTAATGAGGACGCTGATGGTGATGATCTGCTGAACAAAGTACTCCGAGAACAATGATCATTATCTCTAATATTTATATGACGCCTAACAACACTCTTGCTATGCCTTCTGACCACCAATTCTTCCAGCAATTCACGAAAGCTGCTCGCGCTGTGTCATGAAAAGCAAAAGGATTGCACACGGCGATTTCTGAAATATTGAACACCCTTTTAACATTTTCTTTGCTTATTCTATGTTGTTGTCATCCGACATCTGAAGGTAAGACCTCGAACATCTATGCTATGCTCAGAGTTACTTCTATCTTGATATGAGAAACATCGCAAATAAAGATTAGTTTTAAACAATTGTTTAATCCGATATTGACTTAAGCTCGGTTGGCAATTCTGACACTATTGTCTGGCAAATTGTCGCAATAGTACAGGATTTCACATGTTTTCATGAGTCACGCATTCAAGTTATAGTCCCGCTCTACTCATATACCGGATTTAAAGGCTTATTACTGTCTTAAGTTAAATTGTACTATTTTTATTCGAATGCATTTGGAAGAGGGAATTCATGTTTCAGATATTCGTTTTCAGTCCTTCAATTTGGTGTTATCACTAGATTGATCTGAATTAAGGTGTAACGCTTCATCATTTGCAAACATGCCAATTCCTTATTTGTGGAGTTGAACATGCACGATGAACTAAATTCAATTTTATATATTGCATTAACTTTAGCGATAACAAATGATTTTGGGCGAGATTCCAATACTAAACATGTCAGTTTGAATTCCAATACTCGTGATGAGAAAATATGACTTTATAATTACTCGACTAATAATCTTTGAATCTTCATCATCCCTGAGCTTGCTAACAGACACCCCGCGTGTGCCGAGGGATTTAGTGGCTGACTGATCCACCAGCCATATGTCTGCAACTTCCCGACAACGTGTACATGGAATGGCTTATTCCAAGCCGGTGTGGTCAAGATTGGTGCTGAACACAATCTTCGTTTAAGCTCATTGAAGGAATTCTCACATTCATCAGTCCACTCAAAGTTAGTCAGAAGTCCGTACATGGGCTTTGCAATGACAGCATACATGTGAATGAACCGTTGGTAATAACCACAATGCCCCATGAAAGCTTGTACTTCCTTGACATTCTTTGGCCTAGGTAATTTGGCTATGGCTCTCACTTTGTCTTCATCAGAATCTTGCCTTGCCTGACCATAAAAACGCACTTTTCTGGGTTTAGGCAGACTTGATATTCTCTACATTTGTCAAAGATTTGTCTGAGTTCAGGAATATGGGTTTGCCTAATGTTGGAATGAGCACAAAGATCATCAACATAGACTTCTAAGTTCTTCCTCAGGAACTCTTTAAATACATGGCACATTAGTCTCTGGAAGGTAGCTGGTGCATTGGTAAGCCCAAATGGCATTACTCTAAAGGCAAAAATGCCCCATTCAGTGGCAAAAGCCGTCTTATGCTGATCTTCTGGAGCTATGGCTACTTGATTGTAGCCCGAAAATCCATCGAGGAAGCTGTACACTTCCTTGCCTGCTACTCTTTCTAAGAGATGCTCTGTGATAGGAAGCGGATAGTTATCTCGAATTGTGGCTGCATTAACCTTCTTCAAGTTAATGCATACATGCAGCTTTCCATTTGTCTTGGGCACCACTACGATGGGTGATACCCACTCAGTGTGCTCAATTTCATAGATAAATCCAGCTTCAACCAGCCTATCTATCTCTTCTTTGATCTTGGCAGCATAATTATCATTATATGTATATGGCTTTTGCTTCGAGGGTTTGGCATCTGAGGTCATGGGGATAGTGTGTGAGCATATGTCAGGGTCCACTCCTTTCAAATCCTTGTAACTCCAAGCGAATACATCTCTGTATTCTCTTAGCAAGGCTATCAATTCGTGCTCTTCGTCTTCCCTCAGGTCATGGCCTATGTATGTGCATCTCTCTTCTCCTTCTTCTAGGGCTACTACAATTTTCTTGGTGGTTTCTTTGATATCATAGGCCTCCCCTGATTGCGCCTCTCGTTTAGGCATTCTGATCATGACTCTCCTGTCATCTATCTCATACTTCTTAAAATTTTCTGGGACCTCAAACAAAGACTCTTCCTCTTCTAGTGTGACTTCTCTCTTCTTTCTTTTCTTTCTTTCTTCCTTCGAGGTCACATGTGTGGCTAGCCTTACATCATTTGTAAGCTCTCCGTGCCTCTGGGGTTGAAATTCTACTTCATAGAAATATTCTTCATCTGACGCAAAAGGTGGGTCCATAATGATTGACTCTAGATCGGAGTCACTTGCATCCTCAAATGCATCAGGGCTAGGTTCACACTCTTCTAACACTGCCTCTCCCATGATTGGCTCTATGGAGAAAACTGAAATGTCATAGCCATCCTCATCACAGTGGGGTGTCCATTGTTCCTCATTGATGGCTACATCCATTGTTGCTAAGATTTCTGCCCAGCCATGGGCTTCAAATTCTTCATCAGAAAATACTACAGGTGCATAGGCTGGGTCTTGAATGGGTCTATGTGTTTCGTTTGCACCTATTTCTCTGGCCTTTTCTCTTTTCTCCTCTTCTACTGCCACTTTGCACATCCATAAGTGGGTGTCTTCGTGCATCCATGAGGATCCTGATCCTATGGAATGCACAGATTCCGTATCATCTTTGGCTCTATGGATGGGATTCCATTAGATAGGAGTGACATCTCTATGAGAGTAATCTTTAAGATTCATTTTGGTCGTAACACCTAAGTGTTGCAGGTACAAGGAGTTGGTTCCCCAGTCATGTACCACTTGCAACTATCGCATAAAGGGTCTTCCCATAGGGAAGTGGTAGCAATTGCAACACCTGCGCCTGAGTCTAGAATGGCCTTGGTGGTGTATCCTTGATGGGTGATAGGAAGATATGTGTTTCCCTCTTTGCCCTCACTCATGTCTCCTATCTTGTCCAATGGTATTTCTGGCACTGTTCTCTGGGATCCTACCTAGGAACGAGGTTTTGCTATCTCTGGTACTTGTTTGGCTACATGTTTCCATAGCTCTGGCCTTACTTTGAGTAGCTCTTCTAAGGTGAGGTTGCATTGTACTTTAGTGTTTTTCACTACCTCTGTGTTCCTAGGTATGACTGAGTCCTCATTTCGTACCATGACCGTGGGTGCTCTCATACAAGTAGACTTAGCTTCCCATGGGCCTGTGAAGTCGGGTAATTCTTGTAAAGAATTAGACTCAAAGTCTAGTCTTTCCTGAGAGTGGGTGCTCTCCTGCTCCTCATAAATGGATGGGATGTCTTGTGGGAATTGGTCATGTGCATCATCCACAAGTTCAATGGGAGGAGGGGCTTCACTTTCTTTAGCCCATTTGTCTTCTTGAATCTCTCGTAGGAATTCTGGTGTGAATCGATTCATAGAAGATGATGTGTCTGACTCCGTAGAGTTAGGCACATAGGCTTCAGGCACATAGGCTTCTTGGGCAGGAAGACTTGCTCCTTCACTTGCCTTGTCCTTATGTTGAGAGGAGGGTTCCTTTTCTGATTGTGCAATCAGCTTCTCTATTCTTTCTAGCAGTCCATCAAAGTGTAACTGTGTCTTCGCTGAACTAGAGATGTTAAATAGGCGACTGGCTTCAAACATGGTCTGAGCCAATTCCACCATCTTAGCACAAATTTTGGTTCGTTCTAGCTCTAGATATGCTCTAGGGTAACACTTTTCATGATCAGTTACATTTGGCCCTTCTTGGATTCTGGCCTGATATGCTTTAAGCATCATATTAAGGTCCTCGGGAGTGGGGTCTGCTAGGACTGATCCTACTCTAGGGGGTGGTGGAATTAGGTGAGGCGGGATGGAAGGTGGCGGGTCGGATGGAGTTGGGAATGGTGGAGGTGGGGTAGTGTGAGAGGGAGTTTGAGATGTGAGTTCAATTATCCTGGCCTTTGTTTCTCTGAGGCTTTTCTCGAGTTCACTCATCTTTTTTGCCCATTGCCTTTTCATTCTTTCACGACTATCTCTCCAAGCTCTAGTCCTCTTCTTTGTCATGCTCTCCGTTTCACTAACATCTGGGCTCTTTTCTTGGCCTATGCTTTGGTTTTGCTGCAAGGCTTGGGCTCTAGTGATTACTTGTACTGGTGCAGTGGAAGTCACACTCCCTGTGGAGTCTACAACTAACCCAATAACGTTGATAGGAGTGATTTTTGGCATATTATTGGGGTCCTTTGGGCAATCTCGTAAGAGATGCTCCTTTCCACAATCTTGGCAAAAGCCTTGAATTGTCACTGACTGGGGTTGTGTAGGTGGAGGTAAGGGGCAATCACGAATGAGGTGATCTCCTTGACATCTATAGCATGGTCCTCTAGGGAATGGGGTCTTACTTGCCTAGGTTGGGGTCTAGAGTTAGGGTTTGTGTACATTATGTTAGCATACTCTGACTCCCAATTAGGTTCATTTGGCTCTTCACTATAGTAGGACTCACCATGTTCAGGAGATTGCATGTAGTAAGCCTGGGGGCTATCAACATGTGTAGAATCGAAACTATGGTCATTGGGGTCACTTTCTGAAATTAATGGAGTTACTGGGACTATAGCTCTATTCAGGTTCTCTTCTACAGCTGCATATTTTATTGGGATCACATTAGTAGGAGCAGGTGGTTGTTGTGCTAGCACTGGATGGGGTCTTAGTTGGGCCTGATATTGCGGTTGGTATTTTTTTGAGGCCTAGTATACTGTTGTGGTGGGTATTGACTCTGGTATCTGCCTTGTTAAGGGTATGGCTGAGGGTAGGTTTGCCTAACCGCTTGCTTATTGTAAGGGAAGTCTTGGGCGGTGTGATTTGTGTATCTTCGTTCTATGGTGCAGTATTGGCTACTAGGATTTACTTGGGGCTGAGCCATAATGGGACATACATTCGCCATATGGTCACCACCACAAGTATAGCATCTTTTCACTGGGGCAAATCTTGGGATCTGTTTGCTAGTGACACCTAATTTCTGAGCTACTTTCTCTGCAAGTTCCTCAATTGATGTGGATTGCGTGGAAGAGAGGCTAGAGGCACTATCTGAATCTTTGTATATCTTGGAGAGCTCTAACTCCTCCCCTAGGTTATCCTCGATGTCAATGCACATGCGTACACACTCTTCTATGGTCCTAGGGTCCTTCAAGTACACATATGATCTCAATTTGGTACTTAGCAATCCATCCAAGAACAAAGCTACTTGCTTACCTGGTGTGGGTAACTCAGGAACAAGGCATCTCTTCAGGTATTGCCTAAATCTTCTTTCTGCAAGTCTCACAGTCTCTTGAGGGGTTTGCTTGAAGCTGTGAATCAATGAGGAGGTATTATGTCTTATGCCACTCTTAGAGAATTCAATAATGAAAGCCTTTAGGAGTTGGTCTATGCTCCTGAATTGTCTCTCATTCAATGGTTGAAACCAAGTAAGGGCTGTGTTCCTAAGGGTTAGACCAAAGACATTGTACTGCGTGAATAGATCCTCCACTTGTTCAGCTCTCAAGACTTGCCTAAACTCAGCCACATGATCGTATGGATCTCCAGTGCCATCAAAGTAGTTCTTCATGGACTTGACTAGCTGAGTCGGTCTCAAAGTCCTTGTGTGCTCTCTAGGTCGTGGTAGAGGGAACTCATCCGCATGTCTTTGATTCCTGGGAGCTCTAAGTACCTCAGTTTCTACTCTTTTGTTTCCGTCCTCATTCTTTCTCTGCCCCCTGGGTTGGCAAAGCTTACCTCAGGTCTATCTCTATGTCTGTCTCTTTGAGCTCCATGAGCATGGGACGTTCCAGCTCCCGGGTGGCCATAGGACACGTTCGATCTTGGTTGGGGGAAAACGAATTCACCTTTCCAAGTGTAAGCATGCCTATCATTTTCTATCACGACAAAGATCCTCTCTGAAGCACGATCTAGGTAGGTCACTCTGCCTGGGCTATCAGGATCTTTGAACTCATAGATCATGATTGTTCCTATGTCATTTGGCCGATCAGATTTATACCTCCAAAAGGCTTCGTCAGTCTCTCAGTTCAGAAGCAAATCTATACTCTTGTTGTCTTGGGGAACCCACTCGGGATTGAGGATTCTAGTAAGAACAGATTTCCCTCGAGGGGTCCTAGGTTCTTCGCCCATGTTTCCTTGCTCCAGGTCACCTAAATCCGCTTCTGAGATCACATTCCCAAATTCGTCTGTCCTATCTGGGTGACTGGTGACTACGTATATGGTTCCTTCTTTGTCCAAGTATGCTCTGTTTTCAAACTTGACAGCTGGGTGCTCTAGTCCTATGGATTGGTCAGGGTTTTTAATCTGGACCACGAATCTTCCTAGACCGTCCTCATAGATGCTAGCACCTAATCGGTTGGTCCTAAGGTATTCCAGCTGCGTCTTGTAGGGGCATTCTACCCTGTGCAAGTATGGCACTCTTGAACTTCCCGTAGGTCAGTCCATGCCTTGAGACATCTCTGATTCACTGGTCTCAGAGCTAGGGTAGTATGAGTAGTGGCTCAACTACTGGGCCCAAGACCTAGCAGTGTGGTTGACACTAGCCTCTGAAGACCTAAGACTTTGTCTATCTCTCCCTAGATGTCGCCCTGATCTAAGGTTCATAAGCCTAATTGAATAGCCCAAATTTTCCCAAGTACAACCTCGTTGTTGAGTCCTTGTGTATCAGTTACTTGATTCTTTTTAGTGGTTACCGTGTTTATGCTCTTGTCAGAAATCACGTCGTCAGGAATATTTGAGTATATTTTTGCACTGTAAGTTGATTGTTCCACGTTAGATTCTTTCCTTTAAGGTTATCGCATCACAAGGAGATTATGTTTAATCTTGAATTTGAGTGCATAGGTAGTCTTTAACTTGATTGATGCCTATCGTTGCCCTGACTTACTCCTAGCACTAGTTGTTCTTAGCATAAGCTAGGAATTGATAGAGGGTGTTGAGGATTTCCAACCTTGAGTTTCTTTCCTTGTGTTGTTGCCCTGGTGTGCCCAGGACGCGTGTTCCCAAGCTTGCACTTACTCTTGCTTAGAATGCCCTCAAGTGCTCTTACTGAACCTGTAAAAGTCCCACGGTTAGCTCAAGACTTAGATTCAAATGACACAATAGACCACTTTCATGCATGTAACTCACAGACCAAATTATCTTTTGCTTTTATGGAAAACAATCCCAAGGATCCCTCAGTTTTCCTACCTCGGGGTATGGTCAACTTCAAAAAAACCCTATCTAATAATCCTAATATTAATTTTCACATAACCAGTGGAAGTTTTGGTTGTACTCCTCACGAGCTTTCCAACAAAACAAGAATCACAGCAAACGGATTTCGTATGAGAAAGTTATGTCAGTTCAGGCTTCAGGGATTAAAACAGGGTTCAAACAGGCCAACAGGCAAACAGATTTTCCTCGGGTTATTTGCCTATAACCTCCTTACTCTAGAGTCCATGATCCATGTCCAAAATTAGCCAAAATCTTCAAATTATAAAACCCTAAAAAATTGGCCGAAATTGGTTGTCAATCGCGATCGACTGGGCTGTCAATCGCGATGGACAGGTGTCAATCGCGATGGACTGGTATCAGTCGCGATGGACTGGTATCAATCGCGATGGACTGGTGTCAATCGCGATGGACTGGTGTCAATCGCGATGGACACATGTCCGTCGGGGTCTGTCAATCGCGATGGACTGGCTGTCCGTCGCGATGGACAGTGTCAATTGCGATTGATGCTATCAATCGCGATGGACTGAAAAAATGCAAATTTTCCAAAAATTTTTGTGGATTTGTGATGTGCAAGGTCTCTAGTCTACTGGGGTGCACTCAGTTTTACCAAAAGATGAAAATTTCAGTCAATCGCGATCGACAGAAGCTGGCGACTGCGAGACAGTTCTGCACATTTCTGTACCTACGCAACGTGCTGGAGGGGATGATGCTGCTGGAACCTGCAAAAACTCAACAAACATGCAAAAACAGTGCACACAAGATCACTCTCTCGCTCTCTCTCACAAGTGAAATGAGGGAAATGATAGGGGGAAGGAGATATAGTCAAAAAACTGAAATTTTTGCGATGATGGAGATGGAGGTGGAAGATGATGGGGATGATGATGGTGATGATGATGATGAAGTAAGGATGAGAAAAGTAAGGAAAAGTAAAGAAATTACCTACAATGCCAACGTCACAACTCTACGTCTTACCATCACACGCTCGCTCCCCGACAACGGTGCCAAAATTTGGTGTAGCTTAGTGATGAGTAGCACCTCCTTTAATGTCAATCCGGGAAGACATGAGGATGGTATGAAGACCTCGAGCAAGTGAAGGCACAAGTGCGTGAGTGAGAAGCACACTAACATGCACACACATACACACACATGCGCACACACAGTAAGACAAAGAGTGAGAAGCAATGGAGTTCTTTAGATTCCTTCCAAAATGCTCATACAAGTTCAATTCAAATACAAGCTAACCTCAAAAATGAGCTCTCTAGCTCTATTTATAGTATTTGACTAGGTTTTGGCCCTGTCCAGACCTAGTGTCCGGCCTAGTTAAAAATTAGGTTCTAGGGCCAATTTGAGGGCTTAAACGGAGTCTAAAAAATACGAAAATTGATATGTAGGTACTTCTAAGGCTCCTCAAGCTCAAGGACTCCTTGGCTTGCACAGAATGGAGCTACAAAAATATGAAATGGTATTTACAATGATTGTTAGTGATAAGAATCACTGTTATAAAGATGTTGATTTGGAAAAATTTGAAGGGCCTATCTGCCAGATTTGCGTCGACTGCTTTGTCTACTTAATCCTTCACCTCGCTCTGACTCTCTCTGCTGGCTTCCTTGTCTAGTCAGTCCTTGGGTGCCCATACTGCTCTCAACAATGACCTTCATCCAACATGCAAGTTGGGATTCTCATCAATTGGGTAATGCATGCTTGGCTTCTCCTCATGATGGGGGCCTTACAAAATGTGCATACAATCATGAGGGGTAGACATTGATCATATACTAACATTTTTAGCATCCGTAACCTATATGTGCACGTGAGCAAGATCCTGATAACAACATGTATATAATCAGATGGTTAATATCTAATACCTTTTTTTTTTCATAATCAGATTTTGATCAATCAGAGGGAGCTTCACCACCGTTTCCTAGTCATGCAAGGACTAATTATTGTAACTATGTTAAACTTTTAGTTTTAATATTTGATAAATACATACATGATTGATATATGTTTTGTTATTGTTATGTTATAATCATATTCTGATCAATTACAAGGTAATACACCACCTCATACCCACGCAACAACTTCACATGTGTCATCCGATAGGAATGAAGATGATTTTTACTATCCAATATATTATGTTTTGTTATAATGTAATGTGATGGAGAGAAGAACGTGATGTCCATTTCATTGGCATTTAAGCTTTTCACATATCCTTGCAGTGGATGACTTGCAGGAGAAGCAAGAGAAAGTGAACGCTCCCTTTTTAACCTTGTCCCAAAAGCAAATTAATTAAGATTTTGGACTCAACACAACTCTTTGGATGCTTTCAATTTAAGTGTTGGAATATCAAGAAGAAGATTGCTGCACCCTAGTGTAGCACGACCTTAAATATTGAGAAATCTTTTATGTTTTATGAAGAGATGAGAAGCACTCATTGCACGGAAAGCTTTGGAGAGAAGTAAGAAAGTTTATGTTATGAAGAAATACCGCATAGGAGAATTGTCTGACATCAAAATAAACCATGAAGGCATAATCAGGCCACTTGCTGCTCTAACTGACTTCTTTTCGTCTCTTGTTGAGGGTCATATTGGAATAATTGTCGCAGCCATATTAGAATAAGTTCGTGGCATAGTAGAACAGTTACAATAGTTGTATGTGATCCATAGGATTGTGGGTTCAAACGCCGTGATCGAATCCGCAAAGGAAATTTATTAGAAAAAAAACTCAAATTTTGGTGACAAAATTTTGAAAGTTAGAGATGACATCAATTGCTTTGGCTTCTCTAAATTTAGAGACAGCATCTGATGCTTCTATATCTATAAATTTAGAGCTTAAGGACTATAAAAAGAGGAGTTTCATGTGGTATTTGAGCCCCAATCGACAGAGAATATTCATTTGACACCTTTCCTCTGTTAATGATCGCGGGCAACAACTTCTTGTTTAGCACATGTTTCTTGATGAATTCATAGCTTGTGCAAGTTTTTGGAGTAGAACAGTTGTGCATTGCGATGAGGCAGACATACGACGTGCTAGAGATATAATTGAGGAGATAAGGTGATCATCCAAGGTCCCTTTCAAATCCGATGAGGCTCTTCTACACAGTGAGCGGATTTATAGAAAGACAAATATGAAGATCAATGCTGCATTTTATGGATTTGCACATAATTCAGGGAGTTTTATGTCCACGGTGATCAAATTATGCTGTCGCAATGAACAGTAGAGGTACAAGCATATAACAAATATGTATACTTTGTGTCTTACAAATTACGTTCAAATCATGAGTACTTATAGATTATGTTTGAATGAAACTTCTCTTGCCACTAGAAGGATTACACATGCAGACAATGAAAGATTACATATGGATGGAAGAAATTACACTCGTGGAAATATATCAAGCTTAATAAAAAGTAGAAAAAGGATACAATAGCTCAATGACTAATGTGAGAAGTGGAGAATGACATGCCTAGGACTCACCTCCTTGCCTATTTATAGCCCTTGCCTAGTCACCATCTAGAGCTCTCTCTAAGGTTCCTCTACTCATCTGGCCATCATGAGTAGGTACCTCGTATGAACTCTCTGGCTTTTGGCATTGGCTATCCCCCGAGCATGGAACTTCTCGTTCCTCCAAGCATGTACATCTCTGGAATATAACACTCTCTCCCCCTTCTAAAGATCATTGTCCTCAATGATATAGAAGGAGCTATAAACCTAGGAATCCAAATCTGTGATTCCAAATAATAAGAGTAGAGTGTGCTAGGTGTTTGAAACACCAGATGCTCAAAAAGTAGACAACTAGTATCTGTGCTTTATATCTAGCATTTCCACCAACAAATAGTAAATCCTTGCCTTGGGCATACTGTAGGAATCCCTCTGAGGCCTAATGAGTCCATATGTGTGTAGCACAAGTACTCGGAATATCCTTGGACTCCCTATACCTAGACCTTGACCACTAACTTGTGACGGCTTGTCACCTGTAGAGACCTCGAAAGCTTGCCCTTGTCTCCCTCAAATACCCACTGATAGCTTTTCATATGGTATAATCATGAAAAATCACTTACTCCACTAGAGTAATGAAAATACTATGCTCATTCAAAACAATGTGACTATGTCCCAACTCTCTGTGGAAGAAAATACTAAAGATAAATGGAAATCTTTTCCAAATAGTGTTTTATTTCTAAGCTCAAGCAAATCTACTTGATTTACTCATTGTAATGAAATAAAAGTCAAGAAAATCTTATCATGATCCAGACTATGATTCCAAGATGACAATCTATCAACGATCCAGCCTATGGAGCAAGATATCAATATGTCAATCTATCAACTATGGACCAATATATCAATATGTCAATCTATCAACTATGGACCAAGATCTCAATCTGTCACATCCAAACTATGGACTAAGATCTCAATCAATCATATCCAAACCATGGATCCACATCTCGATCTATCATATATAATAATCCAAACTATGGATCAAAATATTTCCCATACAAAGTAAATCCCAATCCACTCTGTGGAACTAAGTCCATCATGCCAAGTGAAGACATGCTAAGAAATTATAAAAACTAGTGGAACTACCACTGGCTTCTCAATAATAACATGCAAGATGTTCCAAGTGGATGAAACTTACTTTATCCATGACCACCTTCTGATCATCACTATAATCAAATCATTCCTAACTAGGAATAAGGTGTCTCAAGTAAAATACTGTAATAATCTGGCACTCCCAAATATAATGAGGACCATAATATGAGTCCACCAAATACATTGAAAAATGGTAAGCAGATGTGTGCACACTCATAGCCCACTAGGCTAAGCATCTAGCTCATCTCATACACACTATGTATGAACCATGGCCTATTCTCAGGCATATCAAATAAAGTAGTACGTACTCTATTCATATTTCTTATGGGCAAACCTTGCCTTTCCGCTTCTAAGCTACTTGCCTGCGGACTTGCCTTGTTTGCGATCACATACAGAGTGACTGCCTCAACTACCCCTCTGTTGTCTAATAATATGAAGATCATATGAATAAACTCCAAATCATATCAAAAATATAATCTCAATGACTTCTCTCCCATACCATCTATCCTACACCTAGGTAGAATACAAAGTTTGATGTCCCATACCACCAAACTTTATACCCCACATAGATGTGTGTATGAGATTAAAGTCGAACACTTCTCTCAAACAAATACAAGAATAGATTGGTGAGTAGTCACAACCATAAATAATAATAAATAAAATCATGAAGTGTTCTTGAAGTGTTTCCTTCCCTCGATGGAAAGAACAGAGTCATCTCTATGACTCTATCACTCATAACTATCTCGAGACATCAGAAACTATTTCATAAATCAACTCAAGTAGAGTTGTGAAGGATGCGGCTTGCATCAAATATCAACTCATGCGACTTGATTCAAATATTAACTCACAAGAAATTGGAATTTATACAACTTGTATGAATCGAATTATATGAAATGAGAACAATTAGCAAAGTTCTCCTATTCCATGCTCTCTTGGCTCTATATATATTCTTGAAAATTTCGACAGAGTCTCCTCTGTCCTACTGAGAATGGTCACCATAAACCAATGCTAAAAAAACAAGTATGTAGGGCATATCTAGCCCATGGTGATCACACCATCTCAAAAAAAATATCATAAAAAACCTGTGAAAAGTCTTTTCCTTTCAACAATGTCTCCTACATAAACAATTTCCAACAATAGCAGATTAAATCTTAATTTTATCTAATTTTTACTCATGAAAAATATATGAAATTTTCCAACCTTATGTAACTTTGCTCAAGCTTTCATTAGGCACAAAAATCACTTGATTTGGATATTTTCTCAGAGATTTATGACCATTTTACTAGAAGGGTCGAACACTTGACGACCAACTCTGAACATGTACAGGTTCATCTTCTTGAAGCCCTTAGACTGATCAAAAAAATTCCAAATTTCATTTTCTTTGTGCCCAAATCAAGATCAACTTATCTAGTTTGGTCTCACAAAATTTCAATTCAAAATGAAATCAAATACTCATTCAAAAGTATAATTCTATCTCTGCTACACCTGCACTTAGGTGAGCCTAGAAACAATGCTACTGCACTTTTAAAATATCTTTTTGTTACACTTATGTGTTCCTCGAGTAGCTTTGATGTGAACCTTTTCCCTATACATGAGCACTTTTTACTCTAGTGCTGGCTAGAGGTTTTTTCCCCATGTTACCACATACTTGATACTCTCATATGTGGTGGTACTTTGTACTTAGGGATATTATTCAGCTCTTACTTCAGTTCAATTCATCGTCAATAGAGAGAGCTATTAATACCATCATCTTCTTCGTGTGTCTTGCTACGTTTGTGCTCCTTGTGTGTGCTTCTCATGTGTCTCTCACACTTCTACACACACCCAGTAGTGGTATTAGAGCAGGCACTACAACATATGAGGGGCAAACCGATGCTGCATATATCGACGGTCATAGTCGGCGTCGGTATAGCCCTCGGAAAATCTCACTAACAGATATCGACGGTCAAGTGACCATCGGTATGACCATTTTAAATGGATCGTCGGTGTGGCCCGCAGCCGCCGGTATAAGCGTGGGTATAGGCGTCGGTATATGCGTCAGTATGAGCGTCGGTATAAGCGTCGGTAAATTACTGGCAACTACCGACGCGTATACGGACGTCCATACCGGCGCCTATACCGGCGGCGAATTTTTAAACATACCGCGAACGCGAGAGCAAAACTTCACATTTCTACGCGTGTTTGAGTACTGTCGGTCTACTGTCAAACTTGTGCGCGCGAACTTGCATTGTCTTGTGCACACACACACACGGATCTCTCTCTCTACACACACACTCTCTCTCGGCTTAGCTCTCACATCTTGGTAAGTGCTGTGCGTATTGTTAGCATTTGTGTTTCTCTATGCTTTAGGGTTTCTAATTTCTCTTTTCGTTAATTTTGCAGAAGTTCGTTGGCGTCGATTGTTTGGAAATGGATGAGAGACGACCTACATTACGCTTTGACGACAACGATTCAAAGAGAGACATACTTGTAAGTGATTCTTTTATTCGCTATTGATAGAGAGAGAAGGAGAGAGAGAGAGAGAGAAAGAAAGAGAGAGAGAAGAGAAAGGAAGATACACATTAATTTACACATGCATACATACACACATACATGTACACACATGCATGCTTACATACACACACCTATACACACATGCATGCTTACATACACACACCTATACACACATGCATGCTTACATACACACACACATATACACATATGCATGCATACACACACACATAAATTTACACACATGCATACATACACACACATGCATACACACATACATACACACACATATATACACATATGCATACATACACATACACACACACACATATACACACATACATACACACACGCATATATACACACATATACACACATGCATGCATACATACACACACATATACCGACATGCATGCATACACACATATATACACACATGCATAGATACACACATATACACACATGCATGTATACATACACACACATGTATACGCATGCATACACATACACACACATACACATACATGCATGCATACATACACACACGTACACACACATGCACACACATGCATGCCTACATACACACACATACACATACACACACATGTATACACATGTATACATACACACACACATGTACACATGCATACATACACACACATATATACACACATGCATACATACACACACCTATACACACATGCATGCTTACATACACACACACATATACACATATGCATGCATACACACACACATAAATTTACACACATGCATACATACACACACATGCATACACACATACATACACACACATATATACACATATGCATACATACACATACACACACACACATATACACACATACATACACACACGCATATATACACACATGCATGCATACATACACACACATATACCGGCATGCATGCATACACACATATATACACACATGCATACATACACACATATACATACATGCATGTATACATACACACACATGTATACGCATGCATACACATACACACACATACACATACATGCATGCAAACATACACACATGTACACACACATGCACACACATGCATGCCTACATACACACACATACACATACACACACATGTATACACATGTATACATACACACACACATGTACACATGCATACATACACACACATATATACACACATGCATACATACACACATATAATCCTATTTTTATTTTGAAGTTTTTTTTTTACATCAAATATATAAAAATAGGATAAGGGTTTTAGGGTTAAATATTTAAGATTAGAGTTTTAGGGTTTTAAATAGGATTAGGGTTTTAGGGTTAAATATTTAAGATTAGGGTTTTAGGGTTTTAGGTCTAGATATTTAAGATTAAGGTTTTAGAGTTTAGTATTTCATATTTAAGTCTAAGTCTTTCTGATTAGGGTTTTAGGATTTTAATACGTAGATAACATATATACACAAACACACATATACATATAATACATACATACATGTAGATACACATGCATACAAAAATATACATATTTTAGATTTAAATCTTTAAGATTAGGGTTTTAGGGTTATAACACCTACATAAGATATATGCACACATACACATGCACATGTAATACATATATACATGTATATACACATGTATAAAGAAATATACATATTTTAGGTCTACATATTTAAGATTAGGGTTTTAGGGTTTAGTATTTCAGATTTAAGTCTAAGTCTTTTTTATTAGGGTTTTAGGATTTTAATACGTAGATTACATATATACACAAACAAACATAAAAATATAATACATACATACATGTAGATACACATGCATACAAAAATATACATATTTTAGACTTAAATCTTTAAGATTAGGGTTTTAGGTTTATGACACCTACATAAGATATATGCACACATACACATGCACATGTAATACATATATAGATGTATATACACATGTATACAGAAATATACATATTTTAGGTCTACATATTTAAGATTAGGGTTTTAGCGTTTAGTATTTCAGATCTAGAATTTTAAGATTAGGGTTTTAATTAAATATATAAAATTAAATATATAAAAATAGGATTACGTAAGGAAAAAAAATCTGAATATATAAATAAATATATATATATAATAAGATAATTATATACATAAATAAATATAAAAAGAACTAGTGTTTTAAATAATTTAATTAAATATTTATAATTAAATATAATAAATTAAATATATAAAAAAAGGATTACGTAAGGAAAAAAATCTGAATATATAAATAAATATATATATAAAATAAGATAATTATATACATAAATAAATATAAAAAGAACTAGTGTTTTAAATAATTTAATTAAATATATATAATTAAATATATAAAATTAAATATATAAAAATAGGATTACGTAAGGAAAAAAATCTGAATATATAAATAAATAAATATATAAAATAAGATAATTATATACATAAATAAATATAAAAAGAAATAGTGTTTTAAATACTTTAATTTAATATTTATAATTAAATATATAAAATTAAATATATACAAATAGGATTACGTAAGAAAAAAATCTGAATATATAAACAAATATATATATAAAATAAGATAATTATATACATAAATAAATATAAAAAGAATTAGTGTTTTAAATTATTTAATTAAATATAATTAAGTAAAGAAAAAATCTGAATATATAAATAAATATATAAATACACAAACACACATACTTATATACCTATCTATATTCACATATATATACATATACACATATATATACACATGCATACATATATATACATGTTTTAGTTCTAGGTCATTTGGATTAGGGTTTTAGGGTTTTAACACGTACATAACATATATACACACATACACATACACATATAATACATATATACATGTATATACACATGTGTATAGAAATATACATAATTTAGGTCCAGATCTTTAAAATTAGGGTTTTAGGGTTTAGGCATACATATAACTTAATTAAGAGGAAAAAAATCTGAATAAATAAATAATTATATATATATAATAGGATCAATCAAGCAAAAATCCGAATATATAGATAAAATAGGATAGCTATATAGATTAGGGTTTTAAAACTAGGATTTTAAGTTTTTTTAGGTATTTAAGTATTTAGGTCTTTAAGAGTTAGATTTTTAGGTTTAATAAAAAAAGAAATGTTCTAAAATGTTCTAAAATATCCATATTGTAGTAGATGGCTTCTTTGGATCCTGAAGAGAGAATGGCATGTCCTTGCACATAGTGCAAGTATCAAATTTATCAGAAACGACGGATTTGTACTGCACATGTTAGAGAGTATGGATCCTTTGATAGGAGTCAACTCGAAAACCTACGCTATCATTCGCATGGTCCCCCAAGTGAGCAGATGGATCCAAACGACATTGCACCGGTAACATCTCGTGGACAAAAGAGAGCAAAAAAGCACTTAGACGTAGAAGCAAGCACTAATAATATTACACAGAATGAACATATGGAAGAGATGCTTAAAGCATTTTATGAGATGGACGAAGATCATGATGGTGAAGAATGTGTCGACGAGAGTTTCATGGACACAACAGAAATTCCATGATCAGAAGTTGATGAAGAATATGAAAACATGCGAAGATTAGCTCGTTTACCACTTTACAATGGAGCAAAGATATCTGTACTACGTGCTTCACTTGCGATGCTCAATCTGCAATCCATTTATGGATGGTCAGATAGTAGTGTCACTGAATTGTTCAGGTAAGTGGAGAACAAATTGGCTTTCATTATTGTATCACAATAACTTCATTTACTAATATCATTTTAATTGCTTATTGCACGCTTCTTAAAGATCAAATTTTGCCAGAGGGCAATGACATGCCTCCAACACGTGGAGATGCGAAAAAAATTTTACAGTCCATTGGAATGGATTATACGAAAATTCATGCTTGTTCGAATGATTGCTTTCTCTTTTGGAATGAGTATGAGCATCTCCACGTATGTCCAAAGTGTGGAGCAAATAGATTTAGAGAAGACGTTATAGGCGAAGCAATCCCCGCAAAGGTTCTTCGCCACTTTCCTATCATTCCATGAATTAAGAACATGTTTAGATGCAAATCTATAGTTGAGTTAATGTCATGGCATACAAAGAGCAGGTCTACAGATAATGTAATGCGAGTGCCAGCTGACTCTGATGCTTGAAAGCACATAGATAGTAAGTGGCTAGAGTTTGCTAGTGAGCCTCGGTCCATACGTCTAGGCCTAGCTATGGATGGAGTGAATCCATTTGGATTACGCAGTTCTTCATGGAGCACATGGCCTGTATGTTTGGTCAATTATAATATCCCACCATGGTTGGCCACAAAGAAAGGTCATTTATTATTAGCTCTTATTGTACCAGGTAAGTATAAGGTAAAAAACATGGATGTATATCTTGCACCACTTGTAGAAGAACTGCGCATTTTATGGGATGGGATCACTGTGCGTGACATGTCTCAACCTATAAGAAGACGAGATGTGCGAGTGCAAGGCATACTTATGTGGACAATGCATGATTGTCTTGGTTATGGTGAATGTTCAGGTTTATCGATTTTGGGTTACCATGCTTGTCCTTTATGCGGACCACGACTCGAAGCACGCTATTCCAAAGCACTACGTAAAACTATCTATGAAGGACATCATAGATATTTGCCTGATGGGCATGTTTTACGTGAAGGAAAAATTGGTCGACAAGCGCAACACCAAATGAAAGCTAGCGATTGGAAACAACTATGGGATTCAGAAAATCCAGTTGCTGGCATGAAACGGTTGTCCAGTTTTCATGAACTCCCTTATTGGAGTGAATTGGTGATCAATCATTTGGTAGACCATATTTTCAAGAATGTGGGAGAGATGCTTTGGAAAACTTTGATCGGAAAGAAAGAAAGCAAAGCACAAAGGGACGACCTAGAAGAGCGAGGTTGTATGCGAGAGTTGTGGGCAATTACTAAGCCCAACGGAATAGTATCGTTACCAAGAGCTCCTTGGGTGCTTCGCAGGATGGAAGAGCAACAAGTGAAGAAAACAATTTCAGAGTTTCGTACACCTATTGGATGCATGAGATGTCTAAAGACTGCTTTCACATGAAACGATGATCTTGTAGGACTCAAGTCTCATGATTCGCACAATTTTTTACAGTTTGTGCTCCCTGTAGCCCTAAAAGATTGTCTTTTAGAGGATGTACCTCAGATGTAGGTATGCCACGTAGTACACCACGTACACCTTAGGGTGCTCATGACCATGATGACTCCAAGGTGTATAGTATCCGAGATGGAGCTTCGGTGATGGATGCGGCTGGCAAAGCAATGCGTGCACGCATACGACAGCTTCGCTCCATCCAGTTTGGACACTCCATCATGCGGAAATGGAGTGAACAGGATAAAGATCGGAAGAATTATATCACACAGACGATTTACCGTGAGGTCATGTCGCATCGACGATCCGAGGCTCGTGATGCATTCAGAGAAGGCTTACCAAAGCTTGTGTGGTTAGATGCTGAGGAGTGGGATATGATTCCTGATGAGCAGCAGTAGACTCCTGATCGATATCGCCAGCAGTGAAATGCCGCAGCCACACGTCTAGACACGATTGGACCGTCACATTTGGGCAGCGGCGGATATGACACGATGCGTCATGAGTTTGTAAGTACCATTTCATTTATAGAATTTATTTGTGTTAAATTTCTCATATATATTTCTCTAATCTTTTTATATTTGTTTCAGGATCTGGCAATGGGTCGTCCTCCAACATGATCGGAGGAGTCTTATGGATATAGTCATGGGTTGAGTGGACTATTGCAGGACTTGGAGGGACGCGGTGCGGTAGTTTCATGGGAGCGTTTGCGATGAGGTAATTAATTTATAAACTTGGTTTTTACTTGTTTGTAATTTTCATGTGAATTTATCTCATTCCATTATTGTTCTTTGTTGCAGGACTGTTGATATGGAACGTTCTTTGCATGTGTATGGCAGTGGAAGACCAATATTTTGTATTTGATTTCCATATGGCAATACATTGCTTTGCCACATTTTGTAAAAGCGTCATATATGACAGTGGTTTGCCACACTCTTGTACATGCTTCATTATTGAAATATATAACTTCTTTTGTACATGGTTCATTGTTCATTCTGATTATCGATCTCTTTTGTGTACAATAATACTCTGTTTCATGAAATCATATTTCGGTTGTCATTAGAGTACACATCACATGTACTCGATTTTTTTTGGGCAGAGTGTATTGTCTTTTGTTCAGCAACATCATGGTAATGTTGCTGTAGCAAAAGACAAAACATTCTGCCCAAAAAAAATTTTGCAGGTATGGTCATCGGTATAAGCGACGGTACTCCCAGTAGTGTCCTTGGAATAACCGTTAGTACACCCAGGAGGCGATGCAGCAGAAACCGGTTACCGACGCATATACCGACGTTTATATCGATGCATATATCGACGCATATACCGACGCTTTTACCGATGTCTAGACGGACGCCTATACCGACTCTTTGGTATCGATGCGGAAACCGACCTTTACACTGGCGTCGCGGCAAATAAAGCCACGTTCATTTTCCTCGGTAAAAACCTCGGTATACCATCGATCTGTTGTGGTGAGGTTCAGCTCCTTCTCAAGTTTCAGTTTCTCCCGTCGCGGTGTGCGTGCACTTTAATAGTGCAAATGGACTTCAGAACATAGAAGAGTGAATTTCAGCAGCCAAGAAACGTTTCCATCAGGTACGCTGAGGTTTTAAACCCATTTTGAAGCCATTCGTGTAGTCAGAATTGCCATTAGAGTGACGGTTTGTGAGCTGAAATTTCAGCACTTATTTCAGCTTTAGTCAAAGTGAATATTTTGTCGCATTCTTGTTCCTTAGTGAAATGGCGGGCAGCAATGACTTGTTTGGCATACTTCAAGTTGAAGATAAGCTTGACGGGACCAACTATCCGATGTGGTCTTACATGATGAAGCATGTTCTTGTTGCTAAACAACTTTGGAACATAGTGGGAGATGTAGATCAAAGACCTGCAGGTGCTTCTACTTCACAGTCTACTGTCATAGATGGAGCGTCTTCTTCAAGTACAGGGGTTTCTCCTTCTCCACCTACACGGGAGCAGCTTAGATGGGATGGAAAAGATGCTCAAGCTCATGATTTGATTGCACTTTCAGTGAAGCATCATATAGTTCCACACATTCGGTCATGTTCTACATCAAGACAGGCATGGGATACTGTTGCTTCTTTGTATGCCGTGCGTAATGAAGCACGTGTTTCATACTTGAGGAAGCAAATTGAGGATGTATGTATGGCTGAAAATGAGTCGGTGGATGTGTATGTGACACGCATCAAGAACTTGAAAGAGCAATTGGAAAACATAAATGAGATCATTCCGAATGCATCACTCATTTCTACATTGTTGAAAGGATTACCAGAATCTTTTCAAAGCTTTGCTACTACACTCCGTTTGGTTGCAAAAGGAAATCCTAATATGTATGCATTTGATGAGGTTGTGTCTCTTCTTTTGCAAGAAGACCAATCTAGAGTGAATAGGAGTGGTTTGATTGAGGGAACACAAGCACACTATCTCACAAAAGGGGAAAAGCAAGTATGGTTCAGCTTTGGGTTCATCAAAACCAAAGCCTCAATATTCCTCTTCCACTCATTCCTCTAATGATGGTGATTTGCAAAAGAAGAAGAGATGCAAATATTGCCGGAAGGCTGGTCATACTATTGATGAGTGTAGAAAGCTTGCTAAACGCAATGAAAAGAAGAAGGAATCCGACATGTCTATTGCTGAAAATTTAGCAAATGTAAAGAATGATGAAGCTAACATGGCTCAAGATTTTTGGGCATGTGTTGTTACATGTCATTATGATGCTTCTTTGCATTCTAAATGTATGGTTGTGAGTGAGACTGATTCGGATTGGTTCTTTGATAGTGGTGCTTCAAAGCACATAACATCATGCAAAAGATTTTTTGCCTCTTTGAAAGATGCACTCAAAGGATGACATGTGGTGTGTGCAAACAATGCCTCTTATCCTATCATTGGACTAGGAGAAATTGAGCTTACAGCTGCAAATGGAGGTGTGATTCTCTTAAAAAATGCATTGTATGTGCTCGGTATCAAGAAGAACTTAATTTCAGTTCCGTTGATTGCGAAAGTTGGACTTCATGTACACTTTGTTGATGATAAGTGTATGGTTCATGATTTCAGCAATGGCGATGTTATCGTGATGTCTGGTACATTATGTAATGGTTTGTATCGCATGGATACATACAAGAGGCCTGGATCAAATGCCTTGGTTGCTCATACTTCTTCCATGGCTGAAATGGAGCTTTGGCATGCTCCTTTTGGTCACTTAAACTTCAATAGTTTGCTTTGTTTGCAAAAGAAGGATATGGTTATTGGCTTGCCTACACTTGAGTCCATTGAAAATCATGCATGTGAAGGTTGCATTCTTGGAAAAATGCATCGTGCTTCTTTTCCAAACGCTAGTCATACACACACTACAAGAAAATTGCAGCTTGTTCATAGTGATGTATGTGGTCCCGTCAAGACTCCATCTTTTGGGAGGCATGTATATTTTGTTACCTTCATTGATGATGCTACTCGCCATACATGGGTGTATCCTATGAAGAATGAGGTATTTTCTTACTTCAAAGCATTTTTAGCTATGGCTGAAAATTTTTCTTCACAAAAGCTTTTGACTCTACGCACGGATCGTGGTGGTGAATACATGTCACATGAGTTTAATTCTTTTCTTCGTGAAAGGGTTATTTCACACCAATGTACGGTGCCATATACACCTCAGCAAAATGGTGTTGCCGAGCGTAAAAATAGAACTCTACTTGAAATGGCACGATGTATGGTTAAAGGAAAGCATCTTCCTGATAAGTTTTGGATGGAAGCGGTCATGTGTGCAAATTATGTGTTGAATCGCTGCCCTACAAAAGCATTGAGATTCGTCACTCCTTATGAGGCTTGGAATGGTCATAAGCCTATGGTTATTCATATGTGTGTGTTTGTTTTTTTGGCATATGCTCTTGTGCCATCACAATAACATCACAAACTTGATGACAAGGCAAAGAAATGTATATTTGTTGGTTATAGTGCTGAAAGTAAGGGATGTTGTTTGTACCATCCATTGACGAACACAATTATTGTGAGTCGAGATGTGGTATTTGCTGAAAATTCAGTTTTCCCTCTGCTCGAATGCAAAAAACAGCCAACAGTTAGCTCACAAGATGTGTTCAATACACTCATGCCTTTGTTCCAAAATGGTGCGCTTGACTATGGCCATGTAGACCAGCCAATTGAAGTTCAAAGGGCTGAAAAATTCCATCCAAATAGGGCTGAAAATGTAGAGAATTTCCAGCCAAACATGGCTGAAAATTTTCAGCCAAAAATTATCAAAACTGCTGGAAATTTCCAGCGACATATGGCTGAACATTTGCATCAATATATGGCTGAAAATGAGCATGAAATTCAGCCCAGTACATATTGAAGATGTATTACATAATGAACGCATGTCTATCAAGAGTGCACAATCTATGCCAAAGTGGCTGAAACAAACTTTGCAAGACAGCAAATTGAGTGAACCTTTACTTGGTAGAACAAGATCGCTCTCACCATGCATCAAGTAATTTTGTGGATTATTCTCTTATTGCTACAGCATGTAATGAAGAGCCACTTTCTTTTGAACATGCATGTGACGATCCACAATGGATGAGTGCTATGTAATCAGAAATGGATTCCATACATAGGAATGGTACTTAGGAGTTATGTGAATTGCTAAAAGGAAAGAATGCCATTGGTACAAAGTGGGTTTATAAGATTAAGAGAAAATCTGGTGGTAGCATTGATCGCTACAAAGCTAGATTGGTTACCAAAGGATATGCGCAACATTATGGCATTGATTATGAGGAAACATTTGCACCTACTTCACACATGACTACCATTCGTACCGTGGTTGCATTGGCTGCCCATTGAGGTTGGAAAGTGCATCAGTTGGACATAAAAACAACATTCTTGAATGGTGATTTGCAAGAAGAGGTTTATGTGAAGCAACCTCCTGGATTTGCTATGAATGGGAAAGAGCATATGGTTTTTCTCTTGCATAAAGCCTTGTATGGTCTCAAGCAAGCTCCACGTGCATGGTATGACAAAATACATAAGCACTTGATTGCTCTTGGCTTCACATGTAGTCCAATTGAAAGCACATTGTACTACATAAAAATGGGTCTCATCTTATAGTGCTTGTTCTTTATGTCGATGACATACTCTTGAGTGGGTCATGTGATGCAAAACTTGACATTCTTATGGCTGATTTGCAGCATACTTTTGATGTCACTTATCTTGGTCTTTTGAGCTACTATCTTGGCATCTAGTTTGTATCCGTTGAGGGGGGAATTGTTATGCATCAAGCAAAGTATGTTGGAAAACTACTTCAGCATTTTGACTTTGAGGATTGCAAGCCAGTTTCCACACCAGTTGAGACAAGATTTAGATTCTCAGTTGAGGATTCCAGTGATGCATTTGACACTTCTCTTTATCAGCAACCTATGGGATGTCTTATATATGCATGCAACACAAGGCCGGATATATAGTATGCAGTTTCTTAGTTGAGTAGATTCATGCATAGCCCTGGCACTAAACATTGGCAAGCGATAAAACGTGTGTTTAGATATCGTAGAGGCACTTTGAGCTTAGGTCTCTTTTATGGCAGAGATGTTCAGCCATGCTTGCATGCTTTTACAGATAGTGATTGGGCTGGTTGTTATGATACTCACGTGTCCACTAGTGGTAACTGCTTTTTCCTTGGAGACTCATGCATATCTTGGTTGAGTAAGAAGCAACCTATAGTGGTGACATTGAGTTGTGAAGCTGAGTATAGGGCAGTTTTCACAGCTACAGTGGAGTGTATATGGCTGAGACGCCTATTGATGGATCTTTGCATGGAGATTGATGCTGCTACACATATTCTCACTGATAGTCAGAGTGCTTTGGCTATTGCACGAAACCGAATGTTTCATGCACAGACCAAACATATTGAGGTACATTATCACTATGTGAGAGAGCACCTTCATGTAGGAGATATTGATTTGGTATATGTGCCTACACAAGATAATGTGGCAAACATATTCACCAAAGTTCTTCCACGAGAAAAGTTTGAAGCTTTTCGCAAAGCTTTAGGCTTATTACCTTGTGGGGGCTGATCTGTCACTCCCTGTATGTGTTCACATCATTCGCTCCAAGGGGGTTTGTTACACTTATGTGTTCCTCAAGTAGCTTTGTTGTGAACCTTTTCACTATACATGGGCTCTTTTTACTCTAGTGTTGGCTAGAAGTTTTTTCCCCATGTTACCACATACTTGATACTCTCATATGTGGTGGTACTTTGTACTTATGGATATTATTCAGCTCTTACTTCAGTTCAGTTCATCGTCAATAGAGAGATCTATTCCAGCCATCGTCTTCTTCGTGTGTCTTGCTGTGTTTGTGCTCCTTGTGTGTGCTTCTCGTGTGTCTCTCGCACTTTTACACACACCCAACACTTATAACTATGAAGATAAATTCCAAAATCCTTGAATTTTGGGCATACCATAGGTTCTATACTAGAGTAGCTTCTTCAACAAAAATTTCTGAAATTGGAGTTTCTAATATGAAAATGTCATATTATCATCAGACACATGTACCACTCTTTTGGAAAATCATCACCAGAGATTGGTCTGAGAAGAATAGATCATTTGACCTATCAAATGATGTCCAATTTCCTCCAAATTTTAATATTATATGGCTACTACTATCTAATGTTATTGACATACGTTTCATAGTATTTGGACATTTGAGGCTTTCATAATGACCAAAATACTAAGCTTCTATACCTGCATAATTTTAAACATTTGCAAAGACTAAATTTTACTCTTTTCTTTATATCTCCTAAATGGAGAAACATTTCATCTTGAAATTTTGTACAAACCATCTAGAAGCATGTATCTAATGCTAGAAACACAAATCTTTCAATTTGAATAAATGAGCTAAGAGAACAAATCACCTCTAGGTGACATGGTCTCTAATCATTTTATAAATTCCAGAGGCTGCATGTTCATGTGCAGAGATCTTTTGACCTATCAAATGATCTTAACAAATAATAAAAATTGGTATCATAAAGTGCATCTATAAAACTTTTAGTTCCAAAAAAAAAATCCCTTTGCAACAGGCCTATGTCACTTGTTTCAGGCCTCTACCTCTACTAGTAGCACTTTTAGTGCAGAGGTCATTTGACCTATCTAAAAGTTTCCAAATTACTTGAAAATTGGTAAGCATAAAGAAAAGCCTAGGGGCTACTTGCCCTCCCAATTTCATTAAATATTGGCATTCCCTCAAAGAGTAGCATTCAAATCTCTATGAGGTTGCTACCTCACTAACTATTTGCTCAATCATTTTTTTTTAATCTAAAAATGATGAGACATGTTAATCCTTATGATTAAACAAAATCATTCATTATCTTGGATCGATTATGACATGGATACTACTATTATATGTTATAATAGTAGTACTATATTATATGGCTACTACTATCTAATGTTATTGACATACGTTTCATAGTATTTGGACATTTGAGGCTTTCATAATGACCAAAATACTAAGCTTCTATACCTGCATAATTTTAAACATTTGCAAAGACTAAATTTTACTCTTTTATTTATATCTCCTAAATGGAGAAACATTTCATCTTGAAATTTTGTACAAACCATCTAGAAGCATGTATCTAATGCTAGAAACACAAATCTTTCAATTTGAATAAATGAGCTAAGAGAACAAATCACCTCTAGGTGACATGGTCTCTAATCATTTTATAAATTCCAGAGGCTGCATGTTCATGTGCAGAGATCTTTTGACCTATCAAATGATCTTAACAAATAATAAAAATTGGTATCATAAAGTGCATCTATAAAACTTTTAGTTCCAAAAAAAAAAAGCCCTTTGCAACAGGCCTATGTCACTTGTTTCAGGCCTCTACCTCTACTAGTAGCACTTTTAGTGCAGAGGTCATTTGACCTATCTAAAAGTTTCCAAATTACTTGAAAATTGGTAAGCATAAAGAAAAGCTTAGGGGCTACTTGCCCTCCAAATTTCATTAAATATTGGCATTCCCTCAAAGAGTAGCATTCAAATCTCTATGAGGTTGCTACCTCACTAACTATTTGCTCAATCATTTTTTTTTAATCTAAAAATGATGAGACATGTTAATCCTTATGATTAAACAAAATCATTCATTATCTTGGATCGATTATGACATGGATATGTATCCATGCATATAATGATCATCTAGATCAATGCAAATCAATTAACCATCCAAATCGTCTCATTGAAAAATCAACTCTTTACATAGTATCCACCTTTTAGTGAAAGTGAATATCTATGCACGTCATTCTATTCATTGTGCTTCTTGCACATTCATTAATCCCATGACAGCCAATCACATACAAGCACTTAATACTTGTATTGATGATCATAACCATAGCACTCTTGTCTGGACTCGAGATAAGCATCTATATCAAGTACATAGACTCTCATGACAAACAATTTATGTGATCATGCGTTACTAGTCAAAAACACATCTTAGTTGTAACAGTAACAGTTCTTGATGTATATACCTTGTCCATTACTTTCTAAAGGCACAATTAGCCTATGCATGATACCTCTATCACATACCTCATGCTCACCCTAACTCATCGTGGTGAAACATAAAAGTGATCTTCTATAAATAGAAAATGCATCATGCATTTCAACTTTCTAGCAATCATATCATCTATGTATGCATGCATTCCATCATGCATATTCTTCTCTACTTCAATCAATTTATATGCTTTTAGCTATGGAGACATAAGACTTCCTCTCTCACACAACACAACATCACTCTAGTTCTCACATGGCATATAACGCCATGTGGCTACAAAATTTCCGATAGCATTTCGCCAGGAAAATGAAGCCTGAAAAAGATAATAGTAATCATTACAATGATAGGCATCAGCCTAGTGGTTGGCAAACCACTCTCTTTACTCCAGAAACCTGCAAATAAGAAACTTTTCCAAAATATGTTGTTGGGCACTACACGCCCTCATTACAATGTCTTTTTCTGCCTTCAATACCTGCCAAAGATTCTAAAACACATAAACAAGATCTATGCATGCTTTTATGAATCAACATAAGTTAGTGTAACTTCATGTGCATAGATAAATTCATGTAAAAAAAACTAGCTTTCATGCACATTCCAATGTTGATTTCATAAAACTGGAAGAGAATACAATGCAAAATTGTAAACTTTGATGCAAAAACTGTTTAAATGAATATATTTGAAAGCCAAAATTTAATGCAAATGTATGAAAAACAATTCTTTCCTATTCAAAATGGTTCAAAATATGATTAAAAACTCCTAATTATCATAATTGGACACTCAATTCACTAAAAGAGAGTTTCTCGCCAGTCAATAGCCATTTAAAAGCTTGTGCAAAGATAGATTCCAATGGTCAATATATAGATTATGATAGTCAAATGAAAGGCTTGGAAGTGTAGAATCTATAGCAAGTTGGATTTCTTGATTTGGACCTTCCATTACGAAGGTATGGCCCAAACAATGAAGCTCCAGCCAGTTATTGGAAAGGCCGTGAAGTCTACTTCCTATAGCAAGTGGAACCCAATTTGCATATCGTATGGGAAAGTTACTGCCATTTAAGTGGAGGTAGGTATATTAACCTTGCTCTTTCTCTTCTCTCTCTTTCTACTTCCTCTCTTTCTCCCTTCTTCATTCTCTTCTTCTCTCTCTATCTTTTTCTCTCTTTCTTTCTTTACATTTCTCTCTTTCCCTCTCTTGCTCTCTCTCTACTTTTTTTTCCTCATTTCTATCTCTATCTCTTTCTCCATCTTTTTTTTTCAATCTCTAGTTTTTCTTTGTTTCTCTTCATTTATTTTCTTCTCTCTTTCTCTTTCTTTCTCTTTCTTTCTCTTTCTTTCTCTTTCTTTCTCTTTGCCTTTCTCTTTCTTTCTCTCTCTACTTCTTCTCTTTTTCTCTCTCTATCTCTTCTTTCTCTCTATCTATCTCTTTTCTCCTTCTTCTCTTTCTTTTTATTTCTCTTTCTTTCTATCTCTACTTCTTCTCTTTCTCTCTTCTCTTTCTTTGTTACTTCTCTTTCTTTATTCTCTTTCCTCTCTCTCCTTCTCCATCTCTTTGTTTTTCCCTTTCTATTTCTTTATTTCTCCTTCTACTTCTCTTTTTCTCTCTTTATCTATCTATTCTTCTTATGTTTTGTGTATCTAACTCTTGTGCTATGTTCTACAAAACAGCAAACGTATAAGGGGCTTATCTGAAAATAACCAATGTGCAAAAGCGACGTGGCTTCTTGGTTAGGTCGTTGGCCTTGCAAAAGTAAGGTCATGGGTTTGAATCCGGCGTCCGCTATTCACAAAGAGCGCGAGATACTCTGCGTATGACATGCAAATCTTTGTCTTTTTGTCCTTCTAGCTCTGCGAGCTGCAGACCTTTCGCGAAGATTTCAATAATCGAGACGTTCCGCTCGAGCTCGCCATGTTTGCTTTCCACGGAGATGATGATCCTCCAAAAATAGCTTCCAAGCTTTCCATTCTTGCCCTCCATGGATCTCTCCTTTATGCTCTGATACCAAATGTGAGAAGTGGAGAATGACATGCCAGGGACTCACCTCCCAGCTTATTTATAGCCCTTGCCTAGTCACCATCTAGAGTTCTCTCTAAGGTTCCTCTACTCATCTGTCCATCATGAGTAAGTACCTCATATGAACTCTCTGGCTTTTGGCCTTGGCTATCCCCTGAGCAAGGAACTTCTTGTTCCTCCAAGCATGTACATCTTTGGAATATAACAACTAATTGCACATTTAAAACAAGTGAAAGATTTCATGAATTGACATACATGAGTAGAGACGTAGCAAGATACATAGTTATCAATGCTTCTACTTCATTACATGCAGTTGATGCATTATTAGTGATTTATGGATGGTGTAGACCTCCAAGAGAACCTTTTAGTGAATATTAGAAACCAAGAAGACATGCCCTACATGAATACATGAACCATTTATCCATGTGAAAAGCTAGTGCTAAGACATGGCAACTAGCTCTAAGAATTTTACATGTCCTCAGTAAGACATGAACCATTTCACCATGTTATAAAGTAGCGCTAATACATGGCATCTACCTCTATGAGTCCCAAAACTTTGAGAGATCAGAGGTTATTATCTGAAAAGTTTTTACCAAGTCAGGATATTCTTCCTACCTCACATGATGAAATGAAGAAGATAATCAACAATCTCGGTATAGATTATCAATGTATACATGCATGTCCTTATGATTGTATTTTATATAGAGGTGAATATGCAAGCTCTTTTACATGTCCCGAATTTCAATCTCCTCGATATAAGGATGAAGAAGGTAAAATCCCAAAAAAGGTATTGAGACATTTTCCATTCGCTCCATGGACTAGACATATGTTTCAAAGCCCCAAATTATCAAAGCTTTTGGCATGGGAACATGATCATAAAAGTACTGATGGAAGTGTTCACACACATCACTACCTAAATATATCAACATCTTGGACTATTCATGATTTTCTAGGATATGGTGTTTGTTCAGGTATTGATATAATTTTTTTATTCAATTTGCATACAAATAAATGTGATTTAATCTAATTATATTTTTATCATTTTCATGATGCAGGAATATCTCCTAAGGGTTATAAAGTTTTTCCATATTGTCGTGATTGGTTGAGATCAATCTATAGTAAGACTCTCAACAAACATATTTATCTTCACATCGACAATTCTTGCCTGATGATCATCCATTAAGATATAAAAGAGAAGCAATACATTCTAATGGAAAGCTTAAAATAGGTCAATGTCCAAAACCTATGATGCCTATGGATTGGTATAAAAAATGGACAAATGGACCTTTGATAGATCTAGAATTAGAAATCTTCAATGATGATGAAGATAATGAGTATGTGAAGTGAAGTAAAGGAAAATTGGCACTCATAGAGAACATATCAATATAGTATTCTTTGGAGTATTGGAAAGAATTAAAGGAATTCATCTTCTTGATCCTATGCATATATTCAAGAATATTGGTTATTTACTATGGCAGCATCTTCTTGGACTAAAAGATACCATAGCATCAAGGAATGATTTGAAAGATCAAAACTTAAGACCAAAGTTATGACCAGTTTTTGATAGACATCAACAGGAAACGACTTATGCACCTCCTCCTTGGGTACTTACAACAAAAGAGATACATACTATCAACAATAGGATTCAATTGATTCGGAGTCCTACAAGATATGGAGCATCTTTCCAAAACATGTTTACTATGGATGATAAGAGCTTATCTAGGTTAAAGACCAATGACTAGCATAACTTTTTGAAACATATTTTACCTTTGGTTATTGATGGATGTACAACAAAAGGAGTACGAGATGTGATCTACCATCTTGGATCGCTTATAAGGTAATTATGATACTTTTACATTTAATATATATGAATATGTGATATCTTTTATTTTTGAATTAATTTCTTTATAATTTTTTTTATGATATGTATAGGTGGATTACATCAAAAGAGATTGACAAAAATTCGATCCCACAAAAAAAAAAATGAATGCAAAGAGCTACTATGTTTGATGGAGAAAGAGCTTCCTACTTCATTTTTTGATATTTAGGTTCATTTATTGGTCCATCTTGTAGATGAAATAGAGATTGCAGGTGTTGTCAACACTCGATGGATGTTTTGGGTCAAGCGATTTATGGGAATATTAAAAGGTTATGTGCGACAAAGAGCGAAACCAAAAGGATCCATGGCAAAGGGTTGGATACTTGAAGAGTGCATGTATTATGTTAGTGAGTATCTTGAAAGAGTTCATGAAGAAGCCACGTGCATGGACCAATGAGTCTTCTTCAAAAATAGCAGATGAGGTATTATCAGGTAAGGAAGTTCCATTTTTATTTACATTTCAAGAAAAAAATGATGTTTCTACTTTTGTAGCATATAATAGTGAATGCATGCAAGCATTCCTTAGTGAGTAGAAATAGGAACTTCAAAATCTCTGAAGTAAAAGGCGAAGAAATAAAAGATATAGATGTAATCTCGATAATAATGAGATTAAAAATATATCTTCTTTCACGGATTGTCTATATAGTCATTTGCAATGTGCCAACACAAATAATGAAGAAATCTCAGATGAGCAGAGAGAGTTGATGATAGGTTGTGAACAAAAGGTAATTTTATTTTAATAATATTGTTTTTTTCATATATGTATCTTAGTTTCTATTTACTAATTTAATTTATTTTGCAGGCTCGAATGTTCACTAATATGTAAGCTTTTGGATAGCATATTAGAATCAAAGCCATTGATTCTTTACGTAAAACATAGGATTCTAGTATTGTTGCTTCTTTCAAGCAACTATCACATGCTAGCTTAAAAGACATGAACCTTATATATGGAAAACTTGGTTACGTGGGAACTATTGCTGGTATCTATGAAATATCATTTCGTACATTCAAACAGGTAGAAAAAAGTTTATATTTTTTATGATAGAGTTAGTTATTTTTTTAAGCACCTAATAATGGGTTTTTTTCAATATATTTTGATAGGTCATTTTGAAGGTTCACTAGTTTCGAGCCGAGTATAAAGGTAGTAATTCCACATTAAGAAAGGAATTATCAGGGTTTTGGTCAATTGATTCTTCCAAGGTAATGTGATCTACTAAAGAACCATATATTCTTCCTAGGCATATTGAACAAGCATTTTTTTATAAAAACCAAATGTTCACCCTTGGTGGAAAGTCATTCATGTTCAACCTAGAGGTAGGTCATTGTTTGAACAGTTTATTGTTAGAGAGATCGAAGAAAGTCCTCTTGATGATTCACCATCAAATACTGATACATCAACATCTGAAAGAGAAATTAGAATTATTATACATGATAATGATACTAATCTTTTTTATGAAGAGGATAATACTCTAGATGGTAATTCTACTCATGATGAAGAGGAATTACCAGAAATTTCTATTTATCCATCAATAGATGATGTGACTCATGAGAACACAGATTTAACAATAGAAGAAATAAATGAAATCAATAAGGATAATGAAGATGAGATTATATTGATGTCTTAGCAAAATGATGGCAATAATGAAAACATATGAGTAGATTAGATAGTAAATTCTACTCTAGTTATCGATCAATAACTTGAAGCTTCTGAATGGATATCAGATAATAGATTCTTTATTCAACTTAAATATCGATGAATCCTACTAGAGATATGAAATCATGTTCTTTTAAGTTAGAACATGAAGCTCGAGGGTATGCCTAATTATTTTATATATAGCTTTATCTTTGAGGAGCAAATTTTTCTCATGTATGTATGCATATGTGTATGTATTCATGTGTATTATATGTATACATGTGTTAGTATGCATATATATGTGTTTCATGTATATGTATGTGTGTGCATGTGTGTGATATATGTATAAACGTGTTCGTATGCATATGTATATATATGCATATGCATTTGTGTAAAATATTCATGTATTCATGTAATATATGCAAGTGTTTATAATTGTGTATGCATGTATAAGTATACATGTGTGCATATATGCATGTATATGTGATGTGTACATGTATATATGTATATATGTCTATGTGTAAATGTGTACATGTAAATATGTATGCATGTATATATATTTATGTGTGCATTTAGGCATGTATATGTGATGCATAACATATCTATTACTCCATTTTATATTTATGTATGTGTATCTACATGATGTCTTTATTTATATTATGATCCTCGTTGATTCTAGTAGCTATATATAAAGGCATAAGGTTGGGAGAGAGACATCTCTCTAGTAGGATGTCGGAGGAATAGATGCAATGTGTACATATACTTCAATCATATGGATAAAAGGATGAACTAGAGTTTCTAAATTAAGGGTTTTAAAACCCTAATATCAAAATTAGTTTTTTCGAATTAGGATTTTTGAAATAGGATTTTTGAATTAGAATATTTATAATAGGGTTTTTGAATTAGAATATATATATATATATATATATATATATATATATATATATATATATATATATATATATATATATATATATATATATATATATATATATATATATATATATATATATATATATATATATATATATATATATATATACATATAGATATATCCGTATACATACATATATAGATATATAAGTGTATATATATATATATATATATATATATATATATATATATATATATATATATATATATATATATATATATATATATATATATATATATATATATATATATATATATATGTGTGTGTGTGTGTGTGTGTGTATTGTTATAAAATGAGATATATATATGCATGTGTGTGTATGTATGTGTATCTATATGTGCATATGCATGTGTGTGTATGTATGTGTATCTATATGTGCATATGCATGTGTTGTGTGTGTGTATGCGTGTGTATATGTATATATGCATGTAAATATGATTATGTGAGTCTATGTGTGTGTACATATGATTATGTATGTGTATGTGTATGTGTATGTGCGTATGTGTATGTGTATGTGTCTATGTGTGTATTCTTTATATGTGTGTAATTGCATGCATGTGTATGTGTGTGTAAAAATGTGCATGTGTGTGTGTATGTATAAATGTGCATGTATGTGTATATGTGTGTAAATGTGCATGTATGATGTATATGTGTGTGTATGCGTGTATTTGTACCTCTAGTCTCACTCTTTTCTCTCTCTCTCTCTCTCTCTCATATACATACATACATACATACATATACACACATACTCATATCCACATATATATACATAAAATCAATGCATATCGTGCATTATCGCGAGGGTGAGCCATAAGTGTCCGCATCTCTTTTAGACACCACTTATGCGACGATCCTATCCCAAACTCTATCTCAAGTGAACTAAGTACGTATTTTTTATCCCTATCATCATGCGTACTACAAAAATAAAAAATATCATGTAAATAAAACGTAAGATATTTATTTCAATTTATATGTAAAATTTATACTTCCTTCCACTATAAGTGGACAAGGCACAGGTAAGAGTCGCATAATGCTCACATTATTCTCTTGAACTCCAATCCATTCCCTATATACACAATGTTCCCCTCTAGCTCTATATGGCACTCTAGCCCTAAGGTGCCTATGCATGTCCTCATAGGCACCTGTGCTCTACTATCATGATCTGGAGGTGGTATAGGTGTCCTAAAAATAGATAGACAAAAATAAATGAAAATATGTGTTATAATATCATTAAAAAAATACATAAAAAATACATACCTATGAGCGGATAGTTGTCTTCCTGCATGTCGAGCTGCAGAAGAGCCCTCTAATCACTAGGTAAGCATCTGGATCATATAATCAATCTCATCATCAGCCACCTCTGAGTACTCATGCATGATGATCCCTAGAGTATCAGGCGGAACTCTTGCTCTGATAAGACTTTTTATGAGAGTGAGTTTCACCTTTCTCTCTCTAATAGGATCCATAATACCTGTACATATAAAACAAAATGGGTTAGAAATCAATATATATAAGTGTACATATGTATGTGTGTATATGTGTATGTAGGTGTATATGTGAGTGTGTGTATGCATGTAAGCATGTATGCATGTGTATGTGTGTGTAAATCTGTGTGTATGTGTTTATCTGTGTGTATGTGTCTATGTGTGTGCATGTGTATGCATGTATGCATGTATATGTGTGTGTCTATGTGTGTGTATGTGTCTATGTGTGTGTGTATGTGTATGCATGTAAGCATGTATATATGCATATGCATGTGCATTATGTATGCATATGTGTGTGTGTATGTCTGTCTATGCATGTGTGTGTATGCATATGTGTGTGTATCTCTGTATATGTGTGTAAATGTGCATGTATGATGTTTATGTGTGTATGTGTGTGTATGTGTGTGTATGTGTGTGTGTATGTGTGTGTGTGTGTGTATGTGTGTGTTTCTATGTGTGTGTGTGCATGTGTATGCGTGTGTAAATCTGTGTGTATATGTGTGTGTATGTGTCTATGTGTGTGTATGTGTATGCATGTATCTATGCATATGCATGTGCATTATGTATGCATATGTGTATGTGTGTGTATGCATGTAAGTATGTATGTATGCATATGCATATGCATTATGTATGCATATGTATGCATGGATGTGTATGTGTGTGTATGTCTCTCTATGCGTGTATGCATATATGTGTGTGTATGTGTGTATTTGTGTGTATGTGTGTGTGTATGTGTGTGTATGTGTGTGTATGTGTGTGTATGTGTGTGTATGTGTGTGTATGTGTGTGTGTGTCTATGTGTATGTGTAGGTGTGTATACATGTGTATGTGTGTGTATGCATGTAAGCATGTATGTATGCATATGCATGTGCATTATGTATGCATATGTATGCATTTGTGTGTATGTGTGTGTATGCATGTAAGTATGTATGTATGCATATCCATATGCATTATATATGCATATGTATGCATGTATGTGTATGTGTGTGTATGTCTCTTTACGTGTGTGTGTGTGTATGCATATATATGTGTGTATGCGTGTGTATGTGTGTGTATGAATTTAAGCATGTATGTATGCATATGCATGTGCATTATGTATGCATGTGTGTGTATGTGTGTGAATGCATGTAAGTATGTATGTATGCATATGCATATGCATTATGTATGCATATGTATGCATGTATGTGTATGTGTGTGTGTGTCTCTCTACGTGTCTGTGTGTGTGTGCATATATGTGTGTGTATGTGCCTATATGTCTTTTTGTGTATGTATGTGTGTATGTGTGTGTGTGTATATGTGTGTGTGTCTATGTGTGTGTCTATGTGTGTATATATGTGTGTATCTATATATATTTGTCTGAATGCATGTGTATGTGTGTGTGTAAATGTGTGTGCATGTGTGTGTGTGTCTATGTATGTGTGTGTATATGTGTGCGTGTATGTGTATGTGTGCGTGTGTCTATGTGTGTATGTGAGTGTGTGTGTGTCTATGTGTGTATATACGTGTGTATCTATATATATAGGTATGTATGCATGTGTATGTGTGTGTGTGTGTAAATGTGTTTGGATGTGTGTCTGTGTGTAAGTTTGTATGTGTCTATGAGTGTGTATGTGTTTATGTGTGTGTATGTGTCTATGTGTATGTATCTATCTATGTGTGTATGTGTATGCATGTATGTACACATACGCATGTGCATTATGTATTCATATGTATGCATATGTGTGTGTATGTGTGTGTATGTGTGCGTATGCATGTAAGTATGTATGTATGCATATGCATTATGTGTATGTGTCTATGTGTGTATGTGTGTGTGTGTCTATGTGTGTATGTGTGTGTATGCATGTGTATGTGTGTGTAAATCTATGTATATGTGTGTGTATGTGTGTGTATGTGTCTATGTGTGTGTATGTGTATGCATGTATCTATGCATATGCATGTGCATTATGTATGCATATGTAATCATATGTGTGCGTATGCTGGTAAGTATGTATGTATGCATATGCATATGCATTATTTATGCATATGTATGCATATGAATGCATGTATGTGTATGTGTGTGTATGTCTCTCTATGTGTGTGTGTATGTGTGTATGCGTGTGTGTATGTGTGTGTGTGTCTACGTGTGTATGTGTATGTGTGTATGCATGTAAGCATGTATGTATGCATATGTATGCATGTGTGTGTATGTGTGTATGCATGT
>CM035436.1:78213842-78293842 GCA_020310875.1 Ceratopteris richardii | reverse complement strand
TTGTTAATGAGTATGAACGGGAGTTTTCCATATCACATTGATGCAAGAAAGAGTAATAGAAATTATTCTCTTCTATAAATGTTTCATCATGAATCTGCATGTCATATTTGCTATGTGCATACAAGTGCTAATCAAATCTAAAAATCTATAATAAATACATAGGTTCTACATCATCAAAGTCTAACTCTATAAATGCACTAGGTAATTTATTTCCATTCTTTATAATCTCTAAAATTTTGATTTAGTATCCTCTTATAAGTATATTCCCCAATTTTGGGAACCACTCCCTACCTAGTAGTAGATTAGCTATCTCCATGTTCATGATATGGAGGTCTATGTGGTCTCTAAACACCTGAATTTGTATTTCTTAATTTGATATCATGTCCTCAATCCTTGTATCCTCACCATGCACTGTAAAAACTATGTATTTAAGTGCATTTAGATGTTTGGAAATATCTAGGCTCTGAAGTACAGCATAATTATGAAACTATGAGTGCTGAGATAATCCATATCATGTAGCTTAGTACTGACTTACTCAAACAATAGGTGTGTGAGTGTTTGCACACTTATCGTCCATCTACCACTCCAGCATCCACTACCTTCCATCTAGCACTCCACTGAATGGAAAGTGTTTGCATGAGATGGACCACCTTTTTTCCTTTATGTAAGTCATACTAGTCCTTGATCTAGGGCCATTGTTGTTCTCCCTTACAAACTAGGAAATTTCACTAAGATTTTTGAGAGATAGAGTGCTATAACATAAACTCTCTCATGGCCTACTTAGACTAATCTAAGAATAGTTTTAGTCCATGTATTCTTTGTTTTTTTCACTAAAAACGTCATTTTTTCCATGAATTCTCTTTTATTGAATTTAATATTATTCTAAATTTTCATGGCCCAATCCATGTCCATAGGATTGTATCGAGGATGGTTATGATCCACATGATTGTGGGCATTCTTGATCACATGGTGAAAAGTTTTTTGGGATATTGTTCCTTGCTTTCCTCTTAAAAGCTTTCTCTAACCCATTACAAAACCTTTCGACTTTGAAATTCATCTATGTCTCTTAACTTGAGTATCATTTCTCTCTCTCTCTCTCTCTCTCTCTCTCTCTCTCTCTATATATATATATATATATATATATATATATATATATATATATATATATATATATATATATATATATATATATATATATATATATATATATATATATATATATGTATGTATGTGTGTGTGTGTGTGTGTATGTATGTATATGTGTGTGTGTGTGTATTGATAGGCTCTATCTCTCTAGGTACCCATAAACCACTTCCTAGTTATTTTCATCTTCTTGTGAGGTAAAATAACTCTAAGAAAAAGTTTCAAAATTGTTCAAGTCTATAAGAATTGCGCCTACCTCCTTGAGACTCATTCAACATTTCTTAGCTCATTATTCAAGCAAGAAACGCACCTCAAACACATGATACTCAAGTGGGGTTCCCTTAAGTTGTTGCACATATATCCACACATAGAGAGAAGTGTGAATTGAATCTTTTTCATCCCCCATGAAACAAGTTGATTTGAGATCTTCTTTAACACTTCCACAATTAAATGACATCCACAATCACAAACTTCAATTCACTAAAGAAAAGTAGAAGATAGCGAAAACTTGGACAATATAAGGGAAAATTTGATGAACTAGAGTAGACAATATGTCATGCAAAAGAGGAAAAGATATTGTATTATTGATTTGAAATTCCAATACATAAGTTATGTGACAAAGCCTCAATCTTCTAACCACCGGCAAGCTATCTCATTCTCCTCCACACTTGCATCTTCAAGTACACTCTCACTCACAATCTCACTCGCATTTACAATCACAATGGAATCTTTGATTTGCACATTTCTCCTACATGATGTGGTGGTCTCCCTCCAAAAAGTAGAGTTGACCATCCTTGTTGATGGAAGGAAGTATGTGGACCATATTTTGGTGATCAATTGCCTTCTTTATCAGAAACTATCAGAGGTGTAAGAAAAAGCAACAAAAACATATATCCTTTCACAACCAAAGTTATCATGAGAACATGTACACATCAAAATCATAGATTTGAATAATAATCGAAAAGACCACTTCTTTTTTTCCTTTTCTTTTCTATAGAAGAAAAGGAAGGTTGGGAAGTTCAACCCAGAGCGAGTAGTAGTAGAGGGGTTTAGACTTGTTTGGGACAAAATCTCAGAATCACTTAAGAAGGCATAGGGTGGACCTTCAATTTGTAGTTCTCTTGCACTGGTGGTTGTTGATTGTGGGATTGATAACATAGACCTACAAGCTTAGAACATGTTGGGTTTTTCTTACTTGGCGCAATCTATATAGCAATATGAAATCTGAGCAAGAACAAAACATAAACCAAGCGGATGTGGCAACATGGCTATCACATCACTCTTCATGTATAATACATTCAAGCTTTAATTGTACTTTCGTGAATTCATCCGAGTAGCAAAACTATGCCTTCATCCTTAGTACATATACGCCACCATTGATATCTGAGAAAGTAGGATTCAAGGATCGAAGTGACGACCTTACAAGAAAAGGCATAGACTTAATCCGATAAGCTAATACTCCCATGGCATGTTAGCGAATGACATGAGAACAATTTGTTGCATCTAATTTTCTTGATAATGGTTTTACTTAAATTCAATGCATCTGTGGTGCAATTGTAGCACATCTGACTTCATAGCAACAGGTTGTGAGTTCGAATCCTTTAAACTTCACTATTGGCATGAAAAATATCCTCCTTTTGTTGTTAGAGTCTACAAAGAAGGAAACTACCACGTTTTGGAATCCCAATAGAGGCTAAAGGGATGTGCGGCTTCAAAAACCCATTCCGAAAAATGGTCGGCTGGAGAAATTAATTTCCTTGAAGATAATTTTCATGGAATCTCATCAATAAGAAAGATGATGATGCAAGGTACAAGGTTTCCATGAAAATTTGAGGAAGATGATAGGCTATAGAAGGTCTCCAAGAAATCTTGCCTAGAGCTCTGATAAAAGTATGATCTCAATATACTTCAAGATCAAGTTCTTAAGAAGATACGAAGTAAGTAACTTCCAAGATCTTCTTGAAACACTTTAAGCTAAAGTGTTGATGATTTGGAAATATTTAATAAACTTATGAAAAAGTGAAACTTTGACTTATAACTAAGTCAAGCATCAAGTTCTTAGTGTAACTTGGTAAATTCAATCCCTACTGTAACTTGGTAGATTCAATCCTTTGACTCAAAGCAATGCACAAGATTTGCATTGCCAGTAAGGAGTCATAAAGATTGAAAATAGGCATGAATTTAGTCTCAATTGAAGCATTGTTTGAGTAAAAACCTCATTAATAGGACCGCAATGGGTCGACACACTGAAGTTGGATACCACACTATCTTGTGGTTGGATGATGTTTAGATTTACTCTATGAATCTTTTTGAGAATCAAGTTCCTTTCTCTTAAAGATAGAAGGAAAAATGCTTCAATACCTTGTTGAAACAGATTGTTATGAAGTTAAAGTCTTGAGTTAAAGACTTGGGTCATCAAGTATCTGACTCATAGCAAATTTATATCAGAGAAGTTTGAATTGTTAATACAAAGTTTTAGTTATTTCATTTCGATTTCCAAATCTTTTGGAATTGACTTAGAAATGGTATCAAATTCCTTTCGCAAAAGACGAGGGTGAGCTGATAGGAACTTGACAACTAAATTAAACATCCTAGACAGATGTTCTATATAAGCACTTATTCAATATCCAAAAGATGACAAGTCCAACATTGACTTATTCATTTGGGTTTGCTTCCAGTTATTAGAATAACTTTCATGTTTTTCTAGAGTCCAATATACTCTAGAATAGATAAGTTAGGAATTGCTCATCAGCTTGACAATTCCCAAGAACTTAAAGATAAAAGCTAGATGTTTGGGTCAACCAAACTTCAAGTTTTCCAAATCAAATTCATATGAATCAAGAGTTCTCAAAGTCTTGCAAGGGATAAGAATCCCCCTTCATCATTAAGTCCATGCATCAGTCATGCCGAGAGATGGACTAGTAATTGGAATCCATCCATTTTCTGGCTAGTTTGCTTCTTGTTAAAAAAAAAAAAATTGGAAAGAAAAATTCAGAATAAGAAATGAAAAATAGTTTAGATACTTAGGATACATAGAGAAAAGTGTATTTTAGAAACTTAGGATACTTTAGGAGAACTTAACAAAAGTCCGTTAAGAAATGTGATTGTAGGTAAAAGGATCAAGTTATTCAAAAGAAGCTCAAGTAATGATTACGAGTTAAATGAAGACGTACAGGATGATGAAGATGAAGAAGAAAGAGATGATTGAATATCAAGCTAACTTCCAGGTTGTATTTATCTATGACCTAATTTTTTATGTTTTTTTATCTGTGCATATCATTTGCATTCATGACAAAATATAATCATATGATCTAGAATTTGGTCTATTAAATTATGAAGTGATCTATTTAGCCAAAGTAGGAATAAAAAATTTGATTTATGTTTCTAGTTTGTGAATTAAATAGGAATTTGATATGAGAAAAAGGATTTTGTAGTTCATTTCAAATGATGAAAGTAATTATATATATGTATGAGCATATAGATGCATGATTCTTATCTTTGGGATCCTATGTCTTTCTCTTACATGCATCTAGATCCTTAGCTCAGAATACGGGGTTAAGCCTTTCCCCTTCTAAACAAAAAAGTTGTGAATGTAAAAAAAATAATGAAAATTAAAAAAATAAAAAAAAATGATGAACAGAAGTTTATACCTTCTTTCACCCCAAAAAGGTATTTATGAATGGAATTTTATACTTTCTTTCACCCCAAAAAGATATTTATGATTGTCGTCTACATGAAGATTACAAATCACACTTGTATGAAGCAGAAGATGAAGAAAAGCTAGTTGTGGCAAACACATCTAGTAATTAGAAATGGGGCAAACAAGGTGGATGTTTGTATGAGTAGAGCTAGTTGATTTCTTTGACATGTTTGATTGCTTATATGTGAGTGCTTATATATGATGAAACCTAATTTTGAGTGACTGAAGAAGAATTTTGTTTCATGATGATCTTTATAAAATTCATGACTAGAACTTAGATTGATGATTTGTTGACCAAAATGGTTGATAGATTAACTTTATGATTTGATATGTTCTAAATACCAGATTGAAATTAAATGAATCTCATGAGCATTTTGCATCAAAAATTGATACATTTGGTTTGATAAATTTGAAACTTATTTATAAAAGAATTTGATACTACTATATGATTGGATTTCAGGATGGCCATCAAGATGCTCCTTCCCATGATCTGCAAGTTGGCCCATCAAGGACGATGTGCAGGTTTGGTGGCGGCAAAGGTCAAAACGATTTCATCCTTCCATTTAACATTTAGGAGAATTAAAAAAAAAATGTTTCCATATTGGTTAACTTTAATCTCTCTCAAACATTTCTTATGAGCATTTTTATTTGACTAATCTCTCTAGTACCTGTAGGCAACAAATCTATGAAGACAGAGAATGATCAAACCTTATTTGAATTCTTGTATGGGAAAGAGTGTTTAGATATCTATGTGTATGAAAGTGCATGACCATTTAATTAACATGTGACCACCTATATACCCTATATGTGCATATGTGCATTAGGGTTTACCCTAAAAAATTATGAAGTTGTGTGATTGTGTGTATTTTACCCATTTGTATGTGGGGTATGGGTAGAAACCTAAATGTCTAGCTAAACATATGAGTATTTAAGTAAGTATGTGAATGAATGTGAGGGTTTCAGTGTGTATATGCATGTATAGGTGTGAATGTGTGTGTGTGATTGCTAACATAAAAATGATGTGTGTGAATATTCGATTTAGGAGTTATATGATTATAGTTAATTAATATATAGTATATTTTATACATTTAGTTAATTTATCCTATCTTATGCTTTAGTTCTCTAGCATAATAGTGTGTGTGCATGTAATTATTAAGGTATTTAAGTAATTATACCTTAGTTTGAACCTAAATTAAATATATTAAAGAATTATAAAAATAAAAAACAAAAGAAATAGAATAAAATGAAAAATAAAAAAGAAATAATTATGAATGGTGTGTGTGTGTGTGTTAAAGAGTGGTGCATATAAGTTGTGTAATTAAAGTGAATATAAAGGTATGGTGTGAGTGAATATAGATTAAAGGTGTGGAGTGAGTGAGATATGCAATTAAAGTGGATTCAAGTGATAAATAAATGTGAGGTGTATATGGAATGTGTAATTAAACTAGGATAAAGGAATGGTGTAGGTAAATGTGCTAACGTTAATGTGAACCTAAATTAAATATATCAAATAATTATAAAAATAAAAAATAAAAAAATAGAATAAAAGGAAAAATAAAAAAAAAATTATGAGTGGTGTGTGTGTGTGTGTTAAAGAGTGGTGCATATAAGTTGTGTAATTAAAGTGAATATAAAGGTATGGTGTGAGTGAATATAGATTAAAAGTGTGGAGTGAGTGAGATATGCAATTAAAGTGGATTAAAGTGATAATTAAATGTGAGGTGTATATGGTATGTGTAATTAAAGTAGGATAAAGGAATGGTGTAGGTAAATGTGCTAAAAGGTGGTGTGGATGAAAAGGTAAGTTTGTGCACATAGTGTATATATATATATATATATATATATATATATATATATATATATATATATATATATATATATATATATATATATATATATATATATATATATATATATATATATATATATATATGTGTGTGTGTGTGTGTGTATGTATATGTGTGTGTGTGCACAGTTCTATTTTTTCCTAATGATTGTTTTGTAGGTAATTTTTCTTCCCCCCTCCCCCCGCTTCTTTCTTCTTCTTTCCCTCCTTCCTATTCTAGACACACAGAGAGAGATTCCTCCTCCTCCCGATAGCTCTGATCACAACAGCCCACGTTGTGGAGAGAGAGAGAGAGAGAAAGAGAGATATAGAGAGAGGAAGAGAGAAAAACTCACCGACTACTTGATATGTATACTCAGAGAGGAGTAAAGGCTGCTGAGACACAGAGATTGGAGAGAGAGAGAGAAGGGCATAGTCTCGATAGTAGCTTGCATGCACTACAAAGAGAGAGAGAGAGAGAGAGAAGAGAGATGGGAACGCCATGCGAAGAGAGAGTGAGAGAGATTGGTGATTGCCCATGCTATTCTTAGATATGGTTTGCTACGATTTTTGAGGTCAAGGAACAGAGAGAGGTTTGGGGGAAGACTGACTCACGTAGCAATATAGAGACTCGATGACAAGCACGCACAGAGAGAGAGAGAGAGACCGACAGTTCTGGTAGAAATCGCTGGTCGTTTCTGATACATGTTGGAAAGAGAGAGATAGAGAGAGAGATAGAGATAGATAGATAGACTCCTCCTATTCAGGTAGCTTTTACTTTTTGTGCTCTATATGAAGATCCATGGGGATTCTAATTTTGGGCTTTGCTCATTAGTTATGATTGATTTTAGAAAAAAATTAATAGTTTGATGAATATATTCTTCTTTGTATTGGTTTACACCCGTGATTAAAAGATAAAGTGCTCTTAGAGTAACTTTTGGGTATTGCTCCTAATCGGCCACTTACGTGCATGACTATAGGCGACAATTTCATTACATGTTTCTTCTAATGCTCAATTGTGATGCCATGTGATCACAGCATCACCAACTATGTCATGACGGACACATGCACACACAGAGAATGATGAAGAGACTGCAGATAGCATGCATGTAGACATAGACGGAGTGAGAGAGAGAGAGAGAGCGAGGGAGAAAGAGAGAGAGAGAGAGAGAGAGAGAGAGAGAGAGAGATGGCTATGCATAGGGATGATGCATGCACTACTGATTTCCACTTGTATTAAAGTGATTCACATAAGTCTGAGGCGGATTCTAATTCATAGTAGTGGATCTTAGATGATCGATGCATCACAGGTTTGATTGCAAAGAATGAGAGTAGAGAGGAATCAAGGCGGATCAATGCTGCTTCAAATCTTATAGAGAGAGGAGATAGTATATTCAAACACATGCAAGAGAATTTTGTGTAAAGAGAGAGCAGAGAGGTGTTCAGGGCTGCTCTACTTTGTACAGAGAGAGAGAGAGAGACAGGGAAATTGGCAATTTTGACATGCATAGGGCTTTGATAGCATCTACGAGAGAGGGAGAAGTTCCATAGAGAGAGAGAGAGAGAAAGAGAGAGAGAGAGAGATAAAGAGAGAGAGAGAGAGAGAGAAATAAATATAAGTTTTATTATTTTATTCTGGTTATTTTACTGACATAAATTATGTATTTAATTAGCATATTTAGTATATATGCATGAATGAATCAATATGCATGATATATGAGAATGAGGATGCATGAGAGTGCATGAATGTATATGCATGTATGCATAAGAAAACGTGAGAATGCATGTATGTGTAATATGATGAGCATGTGAATGAGTATAGATGCATATGAAGATATGAAAGCATGATTATGAGTTTATGAAAGTGAGTTAGCATATGTTTGCATACATAAGAGGATGTGTGTTAGCATATGAAAGTGTGTATTAGCATAAAGGAATGTGAGTTAGTATGAGTTTATGAATGTGTAGGATGCATGTATGAATGTGTGTTAACATGAGTTTATAAAAGTGAGCTAGCATATGTTTGCATACATAAGAGGATGTGTGTTAGCATATGACAGTGTGTATTAGCATAAACGAATGTGAGTTAGGATGAGTTTATGAATGTGTAGCATGCATGTATGAATGTGTGTTAACATGAGTTTATGAAAGTGAGTTAGCATATGTTAGAATGCATGTAAGTGTATGTTAGCATGAACATATGAAAGTGTGTTAACATGCATATGTGAATGTGTGTTAGCATGCATATATGAAAATGTGTTAGCATGAATATGAAAATGTGTGTGTTAGCATATATGAGAATGGTTTTATGAAAAGTATGTTAACATGCATATGTGAATGTGTGTTAGCATGCATATATGAGAGTGTGTTAGCAATGCATGTTAGCATGAATATGAATGTGTGTTGAATACATAAATGCATGTGCATAAGTAAGTTAGCATATGCATGTAGAATGATGTGCACATAGGTATGAGTGAACGAATGAACATATACATGTATGATAAAGAGTTGAAAGTAATAAGTATATTTTATGTTTCATAAAATGTACTTATGTTCCCTAATGATTTTTTTTGTAGGCGAACATTGTCAAATATTGAAGAGCATTGAAGAACAGTGATGAGCCTTTACAAGCAACTAAGATCAAAAGATTGGAGACGATCCATTTCTTCCACTATTACTTACATTTCATCTTACATTTGTATTAGGAATTTGAAGAGTTATCCTAGCATTTATACTTATAAGTATATTAGAGAAATAGTTTTCATTCATAAGCTTTAGCAAGAAACAGTTTTAGCAATATTCATTGATCAATTGGCAATTCATATTTATTCTTGATGTCTAATGAGTCGTTGAATGAGCCTGTGAGTAATACCTCTAGTAATGAGTCTATGAATGAAAATACAAATTTTTACATCTTTCATTTTTGAAGTTCTATTACCACCACCTACAAACACTACCACTCAACTTGATCAGAACACAGTTAATATAGAAGTAAAAGAAGAGGAATTAGAAGCAGAAGAATTTATCAAAGACCATATTACTAGTGAATCTTTAATCTCTCCATCATATGAATATTGTCTATCTATATTTCTAGCTGCACAACCTATGGACATAATTTATATTAGAGCTTTAGCACCTAGAAAAACACTTCTCACATACTGAAACACATCATACATCTTAGAGTACGCTAAAAAGACCCTACATGTAGTCACATAGTGAGGCCTTTAGTTCTTAACTACCCTCGGTCTCTATTCACACCCTTCAACACCGGTTCAGACAAATAAACTGGAACATTGTTTGGTCACTCGTGTGTATGGCCAAAGATCTGGAGACTAGACTTAATCATGAGTCCATGTGCTCTTTTAAAGATGTGATCCACTTAGCCTAATAGTTAAGTCTCAAGGTTGTGAAGGAGGAGGTCTTGGGTTCAATCCCCCATGGGGAGAATGAGGAGAAAGTTTTGCCCAAGGACCTCTAGAGCCTTCTAACTCAAATTAAGGTGAGCTAACTTGAGTCCAGAGAGAAAAAACTCGAGTCTAGAGAGAAAAAACTCGAGTCACAAGTACACCAACCACTAGTGGACTCTAGTGGAAGGTACTAAAGCAGTAGTCGAGATCACTACAACCACTAGTAGACTCTAGTTGAAGATATGAAAGGAGTGGAGGAGATTGCACATGCACTTGTGGACTCTATTTACATTTGTGGTCCTCTTTGATTCGAGCAGTTATATATACATGCATAAGGTTGGGAGGAGATTCATCTCTATAGCACGTGGTGGTCGTAATTTGTTGTTCTCTTGCATATGGCTAGACCCAAGGAATCGACTATGAGGACAACTTCTCACCTATGGCAAAGATGCTAACAAGTAGAGTGCTTATGAGCATTGAAGCTACCAAGGATTGGAAGATCTATCAAATGGATGTGAAGAATGTATTTCTAAATGGACGGATATCTAAAGAGGTATATATGGCTCAACCCCCTTGGTTTGAAGATCCACATTTTCGTGAACATGTATGCAAGTTGTAAAAATCTCTCTCTAGTCTAAAGCAAGCTTCGAGAGCTTGGAATCATAGAATTGAAATCTATTTGTAGGACAAGGTTTTCAATGTTAGTAAAGTAGATCATTTACTTTTGTTATGTATCAAATCAGCAACAATGTGCATATATGATGAACAAAGTATTTGTATGGAGTGCCCATGTATAGGGAAAAGGTTCACATCAAAGCTACTCGAGAAACACATAAGTGCCATTATGATGAACTTGAGGGGAGTTTATTATGCATAAGTAATGGAGAAAATAGTGGCTTGTAAGGTGCCTCTATATGAAGTGGTTGTGTACGACATACTCAATACTGCACGATCAAGTGATAAAAAAATGATATATGGTGCTCTAACTTGTAGGTCTCACATTATGAGGAGCATTATGAGAGCTACGATATTTGTGGAATTCTAACTTCCAAGTTATATGAGGTCTATGTGTGACCATTGATGGTAATAGATGATCTTTGTGAGCCTAGCCATTAGGTTAGGTAAGGCATCAACTTCTAGGCCATTGGGTTTCCATTCAAGGTGAAAACAAAGGCCTTGTGGCACCACATGGTTTCCCCATAGAATCTCAATGGGGGGAGTGTAGAGGAGGGATTGCCCCCTTTTGCAATGTTCGATTCCTATCCTCCGACCTGTAGGGCCGAGACAGTAGGACTTCTAGTCAAGGAGATATTGTCACTTTGTATATGCTACCAACTATTTTGTATGTCCTCACTACATTTATCTATATCGACTCCCCTTATAAAAGCTTTATAAGCATGGCCCATGTTGAGATTTACATAGCATTGCGCCCTAGTAAGCACTTCATCTAGAATCTATCTAGGTTACCATCTAAGTTCCACATTGGGAGCACAAGGGTAGACAACACCATTGTTGTAGCTACATTAATCTTACCAATTTCAGAATTTGAGTTCTCTATCTCACGGTCTACGTCTATCTTTGTCTCCAACTCTCAACTCTATCTACTAGTCTATTCCACAATTCTATTATTTTCTTACATTATAAAAATATTCAAGAGGATTTGAGTGGTGCAAAAGAAAAAAATGTAGAGGTTGTAGAGGTTTCAATGAAAAGAGAGAGAATATGTCAAGCAGTGCATCATCATCTAGAATTGGGAATCAAGCTCGCTTGTCAATAGGAGTAGGTGGAGCACTAGCAAGACTACAAGTTCTTTTGTTACCTTTTCATGATGTTTTATTAATAGTGTGTAATCTTTGAATCTTAATTTTATTGAGTCTGATGGCACTGCTTGGAACCACTACAAGAAATAGGGGTGTGTAGCGATGCCGCCGAATCGGAAAAAAAACGGGCTCCATCGCTTATGCGACACTAGCGTCGCATAAGCGACGGTACTGATTTCCAATTTTTTATTTTTAAGTGGGATACGTCACATAAGTGATGGTTGCATCACGTATGCGACGCTAAATGTTTGCGTCGCAAAAAGAGTTGCTAGCTAGCGACGGTATGTGCGACGTGGGCAAATTGGATAGCGTCGCATATGCGTCGTTCTTTCTAGACCATCGCGTAACCGACTCTCAGGAATGTTCAAAAAAAAATTCGATTTCTCTCAGCACATTTGTGCCGAGATCTGGACGAGAGCAAGAGAACGAGAGAGAGAGAGAGAGCACGAGAGAGAGATAGAGACCAGGTATGCGCACACACACACATACATATGCATACACACACACATATACACACATAGAGACACACACACACATACACATATACACACACATATACACATATACACACATAATGTTGCATACACACACATATACATACATACACACACATATACATGCACACACACATATGTGCATATACACACACATATACACACATAGACACACACACACATACACATATACACACACACATACACACACATATACACACATACACACATAATGTTGCATACACACACATATACATACATACACACACATATACATGCACACACACATATATGCATACACACACATATGCATACATAACGCACATGCAGACATACACATACATAATGCATACACATATACACATACACATACACACACATACACACATACACACACACATACACACACACATACACACATACACACACATACACACACACATACACACACATATATGCATACACACACATAGAGAGACATGCACACACATACACATACATGCATACATATGCATATGCATATGCATACATACATACATACTTACATGCATACACACACATATGCATACATAATGCACATGCATACATACACATACATAATGCATATGCATACATAATGCACATGCATACATACACATACATAATGCATACACAAACATATGCATACATAAAGCATACACACACATACACACACATATGCATACATACATGCATACACATACACACATAGACACATACACACACATAAACAGATACATACTCATAGACACACACACATACACATAGACGTGCACACACATATACACAAACGCATAGACACATACACACATAATGATGCATTCACACACATACACATGCATACACACATACACACATAATGATGCACTCACACACATACACATGCATTCACACAGGGATAAAGGTCTTAAATATGACCTTTCCCTCTGGTGTAGAGTACACATATTTGCAGTGTAGTTGTGCATGACAGCCAGATAATGCAATGTCCTATTGGCAATAAATGGTTAACAGATTGCCATACGGGAATTGTCCCAAGTCTTTGCTATAAAAAAGGGACTGAAACTGCTCTTGAGTTCCTGACATGCCTTCAAAATGTTCTACATTAATGGCTTTTCCATAGTTGTGTGCCTCAAAAATACCATTCACCTTTTTATCAATGTAATTAAAAAAAAATAGTGGCATCCCTAGTCGGACATTCTTTACATAGTTGATATGATAAGCTCGAAGGCATGTACATGCACAAAAGCTACTGATCAAGCTACTGTTCGAGCCTGCAACCATCAACATCTTCTCCTTTGTCCCCTGACATGGACCCACGTTGTAACCCACAGCCTGTCTACTAACACTCAACGAGTTTCTCATGAAAAGAGATATAAGCTTATCTGTCTGCACATGATTTAACTCAAATATGATTTTCTCCTGTGAATAATTCACATAATTCGTTGCTAATGCTCCCTTGTATATGCTTCTCCTTTGTTGATGGACCCATGTTGTAAACCCACAACCTATCTACTGACACTCAACGAGTTTCTCATGAAAAGAGATATAAGCTTATCTGTCTCCACATGATTTAACTCAAATAGGATTTTCTCCTGTGAATAATTCACATAATTTGTTGGTAATGCTCCCTTGTATATGCTTCTCCTTTGTTGATGGACCCACTCAAATAGGATTTTCTCCTGTGAATAATTCACATAATTCGCTGCTAATGCTCCCTTGTATATTCTTCTCCTTTGTTGATGGACCCACGTTGTAAACCCACAACTTTTCTACTGACACTCAATGAGTTTCTCATGAAAAGAGATATAAAATTATCTGCCTGCACATGATTTAACTCAAATAGAATTTTCTCCTGTGAATAATTCACATAATTTGCTGCTAATGCTCCCTTGTATATTCTTCCCCTTTGTTGATGGACCCACGTTGTAAACCCACAACCTGTCTACTGACACTCAATGAGTTTCTCATGAAAAGAGATATAAGCTTATCTGTCTGCACATGATTTAACTCAAATAAGATTTCCTCCTGTGAATAATTCACATAATTCACTGCTAATACTCCCTTGTATATGCTTTTTGTCAATGGTGCACACTGACATCTCACCCGTACGCGTGTCTACATGTAAACAAAACCTCATTACGCCTCAGACAGTGACCTAATGTAATATCAGAGATTATTAAATCCAAGCAAAGAACCTGAGCTGGAAACTGTGGCTTCTGCTTCCCATTAGCCGAGGCATATGGATTGATGTTCATCTCTCCATAGCTGTTTGCCTCAAAAATACCATTCAACTTTTTATCAATGTAATTAAACAAAAATAGTGGCATCCCTAGTCGGACATTCTTTACATAGCTGATACGAGAAGCTCGAAGGCCTGTACATGCACAAAAGCTACTGATGAAGCTACTGTTCGAGCCTGCAACCGTCAACATCTTCTCCTTTGTCCCCTGACATGGACCCATGTTGTAAACCCACAACCTGTCTACTAACACTCAACGAGTTTCTCATGAAAAGAGATATAAGCTTATCTGTCTACACATGCTTTAACTCAAATATGATTTTCTCCTCTAAATAATTCACATAATTCCCTCCTAATGCTCCCTTGTAGATGCGTCTCCTTTGTTGATGGACCCACGTTGTAAACCCACAACCTATCTACTGACATTCAACGAGTTTTTCATGAAAAGAGATATAAGCTTATCTGTATGCACATGATTTAACTCAAATAGGATTTTCTCCTGTGAATAATTCACATAATTCGCTGCTAATGCTTCCTTGTATATGCTTCTCCTTTGTTGATGGACCCATGTTGTAAACCCACAACCTGTCTACTGACACTCAACGAGTTTCTCATGAAAAGAGATATAAGCCTATCTGTCTGCACATGATTTAACTCAAATAGGATTTTCTCCTGTGAATAATTCAGATAATTCGCTGTTAATGCTCCCTTGTATATTCTTCTCCTTTGTTGATGGACCCACGTTGTAAACCCACAACCTATCTACTAACACTCAACGAGTTTCTCATGAAAAGAGATATAAGCTAATGTAACCCCACAACCTAATGTAATATTAGAGATTATTAAATCTAAGCAAAGAACGTGAGCTGGAAAGTGTGTCTTCTGCTTCCCATCAGTCCAGGCATATGGATTGATGTTCATCTCTCCATAGGTGTCTGCCTCAAAAATAGTGGCATCCCTATTCAGACATTCTTTACATAGCTGATATGAGAAGCTCAAAGGCTTGTACATGCACAAAATCTACTGATCAAGCTATTGTTCATGCATAAGGACGTCCGTAAAATAAAGCCAAGCCCAGGATTCCAAGTAAGCTTTTCTTCTCTACGTTCGCACGAAATCCATAACAAAAACATGCACACACATGAACATGCAATAATATATGGAGCGAGGAGGAGAGTGAGAGAGAGAGAGAGAGAGAAATAAGGGCACAGAAGGAGATGGTGTCCATATGACCAAGATGTGGAAAAACATACTATCGAAAGCACAGTGGAATCTCAAAATGAGAAATCCAAACCATGATATGATGCATTATAGTTTAAAGGGAGAGACGTATATCTGTGATAGAAAGTAAGAGGATAGATAAAGTATACCAAACAGAAGCTGTGTGATGCATTCATTGTAAGTCGCATGGTCACAACCAAAAATCACAGCAGCAAGCTCCTCCGCCGGAAGGTTCAAGAACGGGAGCGGTGATGAAGGAGAACAGCTAGACCAAGAGGAAGGAGAATGAAGGCCTTCGCATGTTTCGATCTTACGTCCAGCTCCCATGACAAAAGCACTCCGCTGGCGATGAGACTTGTAAGAGTAATTTTAAAGTTTGTTGGAAAACGTTAATGACAAATTTATGTAATGAGATGATATGCTACGTGTGTATTAATTACAATAATACTTTCATAATAACATTTTTTATGAATGAAGGCATTTTGTGGGTAGAATATTGACACCAATGGATGAAGATATGAAACATGTGAAAGATATTGACACCAGCATTCACGAGTTCACTGTCAAGGATGCAGTTGATAATGATGTGGATAGCAATCTGTGGAGCATGCACAAGAGCAAGGCTAACTGGTTCAGGATCTTGGGTGTTATGTCGGGTATGATTGCCATTGGGAGGTGGTTTTCTTATATTTGCATATGGAAGAACCCTATCACCACAGTTCTCGTCCATTTGCTCTTCCTCTTCATGTTCCTGATCGGAGCTTGGCATTACAGATTTCACCCACGTCTACCACCCCATATGCATCCTTGTCTCTCACACGCAGAGGCTGCCAAACCTGATGAGCTAGACGAGGAGTTCGACAATAGATCCCAAGGTGAATAAATGAAGAGAGTTCTTGTACCTTTTGCTATTGTGCATGTCCATGATTCCAAGGGTGAATTAATGAAGAGAGTTCTTGAATATCAAACATCGTATTCATACTAGCTAATGACACCCAATATGTTGTTTTTTTTTCAATATTTCTAAAAATTCTCTTTGGAGTTCTCCGAATATCATGTCACCTATATCCATGTAAGCAACTACTCATGAATTATGAACCACTCTAGTAAATTGTCGATGATTGAAATCTTAACCAATAATATCGCAATAAATATACCGATGCAAAGCTGCATGTATGTAGTGTTATTTCTCCTTTCTTTCGTTCATCTTGTATTCTCAAGATGTAGATATATAGATGTTGCCAAACTTGAACTTCTGTAACATTTCAAGAACTAGAGTCAACAATCAGGAGAACAAGAGAGAGAGTCAACAGAGAGAGAGAGAGAATTCAAAGAGAGAAAGATGTAGAAAGAGAGAAACAAAGACCTGCATATACTTGCTTTAGCTCGTAAGCGCAGCGCAATTGCGAACGTTGGAGAGCTCTTCGATCAGATGCTACGCTTAGAGTTGGTGTCGCATAAGCGACGTCAAAAAATCGTCGCTTAAGCGATGCTTTTTAAAACCGTCGCATTAGCGACACTCTATGCGAGCATCACAGACCCCGTCGCAGCACAAGTCGGAAAACACGTCATTCGAATCGTCGTTTAATCGACGGTCGGTGCGCGATGCTCATTACGATGCATTTTGCAATTTTATAGCGACGAAATTGTGTCGCCTTAACGGTCGTATACGCTGTCGGAAAGATTTCAACCTTTCCATTGATGACCAGAGAAAATGAAAACAACTTTATTGGTGAACTTTAACCTTTTATATCACTCTTAATCAGTTGTGTGGATTGGAATTAACTACTTTGAAAGTGTCTACAGGTACAAATGATGATGAAGATTCTATGTTCATATTAGGGTTTACCCTAATTACTCATTTAATGAGTATTTTATATCTATACATGCAAGATTCATGGGTATTCAACCCTAGGGTTTCATAAGTTCATATGATTTTATGTCAATAGGGTTCATTTGAAGGGTCTCAAAAGATTCTAATGGGTTCATGCTAGAGTTTATTTAAGTGTTAATGGGCTCATGATAGGGTTCAAAAGGATTTTAATGGGTTATCAGGGATTACCAAAGGATTTCAAGTAGGTTTTCAAGGGTTGAATTGAAATTTAAGGGTTAAAGTAACATGTATTTAATTAAATTAATGTTTAAAATGAATATTTATGTATTAAAAATTAAAATATGAATTAAGTAATTAATTTACTCATGTGTGCATTTAAATATTAAGGTTCTAATATATTAATTTCTTAACCTAAGCTTAATTTAAATGCATTATTTAATTAAGAAATTTAGGATCATAGAATTAAAATGAAAATGAAGTGGATAATTAATGAGTGGTATATATAAATAGTGTTTAAAGAATGGTGTGAGTTAAGTGTGTAATTAAAGTGGATAAAGTGAGTGGTTAAAAGTGTGGTAATTATGTGTGCAAGATAAAAGAGTGGCCTAAATTAATTATACATTTAAAGTGCAAAAAGTATGTGGTGAAAAGAATGAAGTGAGTTATGTGAGAAAAGTCAATTTAAAGTATGGTGGATAAAAGAATAGATGAGAAATAAAGTAGGAAACCAAAAGAGTGGTTTAGAGAGGATCTGTGTGTATATATATGAGTATGTTGTGCTAGTTCTTCTAATGTTTTTTTTTCAGGGAGTCATTTCTTCTTCTCAAGTTATGGTTCTGAACACGTAAAAAAGTGTATCCGTGTTTTATTTCATTCCTTTTAAGATCTGTGTAGCTAGGGAGAGATTATCTTCTATTGACTTGTGCAGAGAAAGAAGAAGGGAGAGTTTATGGTCATGAGGGAGCAGCTGACGGCTGAGGTTCAGAATGTTAGTGAGAGAAGGTGTTTTTTTCTTCTGAGTAGTGTGCATAGAATAATATTAGATGTTGGCAGGTCCTGACGGCAGCAACTCCGCTCTGAAAAGCTATTAAACTCTATCGGCGGTGGTCTGAAAAGGAGACAGTAGAGAGATCGAGATATGTCGGTTGCTGTCATTGCTTGACAACTATAGAGAAAGAGAAATAAAAGCATCAGTTATCTCTAGTAATGTTCAGGCGGAAGTTCTGCACGCACGCGAGAGAGATAGAGAAGTCGTGGGCTCCTGGCAGGCGATGTAAAGCTGGACACTTATAGAATTTAAGAGAGAACTCTGAGAGAGAACATCAACAGAGTTTTTTTTCTTCTTTTATTTAATCATCCATTATGATTTTGTTTTACTCTCACCTTTCCCCTCCACGGCGCTGCGCACGGCAGTGCGCAGAGAGAGAGAGAGAGAGAGAGAGAGAGAGAGAGAGAGAGAGAGAGAGAGAGAGAGAGAGAGAGAGAGAGAGAGAGAGAGAGAGAGAGAGAGAGAGAGAGAGAGAGAGAGAGAGATCGGCAGAGAGAGAGAAAGAGAGAGAGAGAGAGAGAGAGAGAGAGAGGGAGAGAGAGAGAGAGAGAGAGCATGGATGCATATGCATGTGATGCACAAATGCATGTGCATGTAAGTTAGGAAGTTAATTTATGCATATGAACTTAATATATGCATGTACATGATTGATATAGGGTTAGCATGTGTGCATGTGCATGTATGATTGAGTGTATGTTTATAAATATGCATGAGTGTGTGATTGATAGATGCATGTGTATTTATGCATGTCTGTGTGAGTGTATATGCATATATGTTATGTATGTGCATGTACATATATGAGTGTTGTATGCATGATTGTGTGTTTGCATGTATACATGTATATGCATGTGATGCACAAATGCATAAGCATGTAGTGTGATGCATGTATACATGTGATGTGATGCATGTATGTATGTGTGTTAAGCATGTTTTATGTATGTGAAATATAAATTATATATACATAAGAAAATTTGCATAAACATATGAAAAAGCATGTGTATTTTAGAGTTAATGCATATGCATATGAATATGAAGAATAGTGAATGCATAAGTATAGGTATGCATGTGCATATGATAAATTCATGTAAAATCAGAGGCATGAATAGTTTAAAGTATGCATGTAAAGATATGCATGTATATGTGTGAGCATATGCATGTATGTTAATAAGTGTGTTAGTATGCATAATCCTATTAAAGGCTATGTATATTAAAATATGAATCATAGTATGCATGATTTATGTGCATGGGTATGTAATTGAATGAATGAATATATGCATGACAAAGGCAAGTTATTAAGCATGTGTATGCTTTAATGTATGTGACTAATGTCTTTTAAGTTTCTTAATGATTCTTGTAATATTACTTACAACTAATGTTTTTTTTTCAGAAACATTCAAGATTAAAGAGAGATTGAAGTGAAGTGAAGTGACAGATTGAATATCGCGAATGTTCTTTGCAGAAACATTGAAGATGACAGAGAAATTGAACAATTGAAGAATGTTTTCTACAGAGCATTGAAGAGATTACAAAGGAGAATACGAGAACACAAGATTACAAGATTTCAAGCTTACAAACTTGCAACATTTGAAGATTGTTAATTTAGAACTATAGTTGTATAGGTTTTTTTAGAAAGAGGTTGTATTTGCACTCCACATAAGATGTGTTTAGGTTATCCTTTAAACTGGATTAGAATATCTTTATGGAACATTATTATTAGGCTTGTATAGGAATTTGATCATTAATCTAGTGTCTTTTCATCTTATGTCGAAAGAAGCTTCATCAAGTAGTTCCTTTCTACCTTCATCTACATTTGAGTCATTATTTCCTAAACCAGTTGAAGTTGAAGAACTAGTAAAAGATAAGATAGTAAAAGAAACTTTGCACGATCCTAGTAGAACTTTACATTTACTTTCCATTGTTCCACCTAGCATTGAGAATAGTGAAGACCTTTTCCCACCATCCGTAGATAGAAACGACGTATTTCTCAAGACGATCCAAACGAAACTGAATGCATTAAAGATCAAGTAGTTAGCGAAAAACTAATCTTACCATCTTATTTTTACGTGATAGAAAGATATAGAAATGCTCGTCCTTACGGCTCCTAGTCCTAAAAAATTAGTTCTTAATTTAAACTTGATTATATTAGAAACCTATAGTTTTTACCTATCCTAAATTGAAAAAGCAACCGAAGGCCCTAAGCATACTTAGAAGCACCATGCGTGCAGTCATACGGTTAGGTTAGCGTGATTCTTTTAGATGAACATCAGCCTACCTTCACACCCCTCTACGACAACATTGGTGAACCCGACGTGAAACACCACGGCCCGGCAATCTCAGGTAATCTCAAAATTAAAAACACATATGAATGGGAGTTGTATCTCTCCCTCATCAAAAGATATGAGAGCGGGAGTTGTATCTCTCCCTCATCAAAAGATACGAGAGCGGGAGTTGTATCTCTCCCTCATCAAAAGATACGAGCACGAGGAGTTTTATCTCTCCCTAAACAAAAGATAATCACGAGCACGATGAGTTTTATCTCTCCCTAAACAAAAGATAATTACGAGCACAAGCACGAGGAGTTTTATCTCTCCCTAAACAAAAGATAATTACGAGCACGAGGAGTTTTATCTCTCCCTTATCAAAAGATAATTACGAGCACGAGCACGAGGAGTTTTATCTCTCCCTAAACAAAAGATAATTACGAGCACGAGCACGAGGAGTTTTATCTCTCCCTAAACAAAAGATAATTACGAGCACGAGCACAGGAGTTTTATCTCTCCCTAAACTAAAATTAAGAATTTAATGATGCAAATATTGCTTTTCTAATTAATATTTTGAGTGGTTTAATGCAGGTCAAGCAAGAAAAGACGATTTGATGAAAGCTACAAAATTTGACTTAATATTACTTTGGTTTTTACAGATGGGTTATCCAGAAGTATTATCTTGAATTGATATATTTTCTTTAAATTGGCTAATAGTTATGTTTTTCATAAGTTTTTTCAAGATGAATTATTTTTCAGGTTTAGGATGAAGACTGAGAGTTTATGGACAACCAAGATTTTCTTCAAGAATAGAATATAAAAACCTTTTACTTCCATTTTTGCACCATTTTTTGTTTAAGCTTGCATTTAAAGTATGCATCAAATTATGTACAAACACATGTTGAGTTTTCCCTTAGGTGCACGTTCATTTGCACCAATCTAGATTGTAACATGTATGATGAAATCTGCGAGCAAATTCTAAGTATAGGAGATGAAAACCTCTTCATCAAAAGCTCTTATCCCTTATGCACCATAATTTTGATAATGCACATAAAGTATGCATGTGGTAGGGTTACATTATATGACCATGCATCAAGGCACGATCTGATCTATACCCATGCACATATGAGAGACTGTAAGGATGAATGTATAATCACATTGCTATGTATGTGAGTGAGTGCACAAGCCTCACCATCCGAAACCTTTTACCTTGCTCATTGCACCATATTTGTTTTCTATCCATTTTTAAAGTATGCATTAATAGGGCCCAATACATGGTCGTGCATAAGACACTTTGTTTTTCTTTTTACCCATGCACATATAAGATATTATGAAAATGATCGTTTGAAAGCAGCACAGAGGTCTTGGTTGGTGCATCCAGAAGGACGCACAGGTTTGGTGGGGATGGATGTCGTAGAGATATTCATCTCTACTCATATGTCTTGATCAAACTCTCGGTTTATTATTTTGATTTTACACCTTGTGGAATACGAGGGAGTGATGAAGACTTGAGCTAAACTTCGATTCATATTATGGGACAATGATTTGGTTCATATTATTTCAAGATGTCACGTAAAAGTTTTTTTATGAACTCTAAACATAGAGTTTAAATCATATGATTCGAAAAAATAGAGACGATCTCTATTTATATAAGAAAAAGAAAGTTGGCATACGATCAATAAAGGATGATTGATCAAAGTACTTTTTTTTTTAGAAAAAGTAAAGCTTTGTGACCTACGTGTGTGGTCTGGGAATTATACTACAAGTAAGCATGGGTGGTCGCATGAATGAGGAGGAAGCTGGCACACATGCAAAAGAGACAGTTCTGCATGACAAAGAGAGGCAGATCGGAGAGCTGCATACGATAAGAGAGGAAGGATTTCACTCAGGAAGGGGAGGCCATTTCAATGTTTATAATCTGGTGGATGGAGGTACACTGAGGGAAAAAAGAGTGCTAATCACTGCTATTCAGAGAGGAGGTATCAAAGAGGGGCGCTAATGATCAGAGGGGAAAATTATGCTCAGTACTTCGGCACTGAAGAAGGGTCTTGGGCAGGAGGCAAATCAGAAGATTAACAGTGGGGTGTGCTTGATCGTGGTGCAGAAGAAAATATCCAGAAACAGCTTCAGAGGTCTGTGTTGATCGTACTGTTTCTGCGCTTACATATGAATCTGAGGGAAGTGGTGATCAAGCTGCATGAAAGGCAGAGCAGATGTTAGCTTGTATGGTCACAGTTAATCCTCTTATATTCCATGGATGGATGCTCTCAGGTATATGTGATAGCATGGAATGACTCTGACAGTTGATTCTGAAAATATGTTTTGTTTATTATAACTTCATGGTCCATTATGAGTCCATCCGACAACACTAAGATTTTCTGAAATATTTTGAATGCCTCATCCAACAACGATCGTACATGCATATGTGTTCATATGTTTTTTTTTTCCGAATCTGTTCAGCAAGACCGTCTTCTGATTCCTCTATCTCCATGTTATGCTTCGCGTCCTTGTTCTGTAGGGCTCTCATGTTAATGACTTCAATACTCTAGTCTGTGCTCTGCACTTCTGACCACAACTTTGTATGTAATAAATAGCGGACACAACAGTGAATGAATGATTTTGACAAGCGGTTATGCAATCGTTTCTGCTTATTTTTTTATTTTGACGTGGAAATTGTTCATTAGCAAGGTTCATTGTTTTGATCATTTCCATAACTTTTCAATCCTTTAATCATAATCTTCCATCCATAATTCTGTGCTTTGTGTTCTATTCCATACTTTATCTTTTGTCAAGCATTGAGCATAATATATTCCGAGATTTATTTGTAATGTGTGAAGCACTTATATCTACGCGATAGAAATTCATAAAGACAAAAACTTTGATGAACGCTGGTGAAATCACTTTCTGAACGAAAGCTTGGGGTTAAAGAAAAAAACGTTGAGATCGATAGAGACTTAAATGCATTTGCGGACGAAAGATTGAATATATGTTGATTTTTGCTGAAATGTGGTTTTAGAGCGTAACTCAGCTTGAACCATGTTGTTTACATTAAATTCGAGACTTGATTTATGCTGAAGAATTCCATCTTAACACATATGAAAAAGGTTCTTCAACCATTTAAGAAGCTGTTGAGTATATTGTTTAGCTGCCTGTTTCACGACGATTAAATAATGCCTCTAACAACTGCGTTGACATATGTATTCACAACTGACAGAGTTCTATAAGATATATGATGCAGTAGTCAGGTAGAACCATTTTTTTAGTGTTACAGTCACACTTCTATTCATGCTGTTATTTTTTTTCCAAATTTGCATGGCTCCTTCGAATCTTTTTTAACACCAAAAAATTTACACTTATAATCTGAATTTTTTTGCACTATCATCCCTTCATCCCTAGTTCACAAATTGGAAATGACTTGCGCTGTCAAACTCAGTTGACATTTTGGATATAGATTGAGATGCTTACCGCTTTGTCTCATAATTACCTTGTTATTTGATTTTGGTTATGATGTATAATAGCTACTGACTTTCGTTTCTTGATTCAGAAAATGTGGCTGCCTTGCACCAGGTGAAATGTTCTGTAATTAACATTTATATAAGTGTTATGTGGTTTCTGCATCTATTAAAAATGGAGGTAACTAACTATTCAGTGTTCTATTCATATACACTACAAAGTCTGCGCTGATGGATTGCAGCCATGGCATAGGGTTTCATATTGAATTCTTCATAGTTGCAGCTTTAACGTTGTTCTTCATTAGCGGCAAGGTCTTATGCACAAGATATCTGCAGGGAGGGTAGAACCTTGGACTTAAAAATGCCACATCTATTTTCGAACCCACAAATGCTCTATCAGAAGTTTCTCTTAGCTCATCGTTCAGGTCAATGAAGAAATGCTGCGTTGACAAAAGGCTGACTATAGTAGAGTCTAAATTTAATCTCTATTAATGCGTTCGTATATGTTTTCCTGTACTACAAATCAAATGACTTTATTTGATTATGTCTTTGAACTCAAGTTTTCCTTTCTTCTATACTCGAATCTTAGACCATCGTTCTTATGTTGCAGATTAATAACTTTTGCTTCATGTAATGATTAAGGCCGTGCAGTTCTTGATCATGATTGAAAATGATCAGACTTTTTTTTTTTTCTAAATTTTGATTTTATTGTCGACTAAGTTCCGAAAAATAACTTGTTGATTGCGTGAGCAACTCTGAAGAACAGCACAAAATTTCATGAATCTATTGATTTATTTATCGCACAAGTTCTGATTGGACAGACCTCAGAAGTACGTCAATAGATAAAGTCTAATAAACAAGCTAAATTGAAGTCATGCATTCAAAATTATTGAAGAATACTATGAAATTTCTATATCCTTATTCATCATTATAAGTTTTCAGCCAAATGATTTCTTTCTCTTAGGTGAATACAATATATGTTCAATTCTAAGTCACTTTGAATTATTTATATAACATATATGCAATACAAATTTATGCTAATTCGAGCTTAGATCTGATGAAAGAAATTGTTTAAATAATAGTATAATTGTTTTCGCAAACAAACGTTTAACATTTAATGTGCAGGAAAATGAATTGAAAATGGAAGCCTATTATAAGGATTGTAATTGGCTAACTTTTGTATTTCATTTTGAGTCTTTGGTATTACCTGAGATTCCTCCAAGCACCCTGTGTGCACCGGTATTTTCGGCGGTCGGCATGATCCACCGACCGTCGCTTTCGCGCCGACAACGCCCATATTCCTTGTAGAGAACCTTGATGGGTTGATAGGAGTAGTTATGGTCATTTCCAAGGCAACCTCAAAAATCTATGTGTTTTGATGTTGAAGCCCTGCATGACCTTATTTGGTGGGGGTTTCATAGTAGTCCCATGTTGCAATTGAGTTTTGTGTTGCATTCCAATAGAGTGAGAAGAAGATCCTCTAACACTTCTACATTCTCATAGTTTTGATTTTTCTAACTATGTTTCTAAGACAATATGGGTTTCCTTTAGATTCATATAATTGGCATTCAAAGGAGCATTCTACAGTTAAGACATTGTCCTTCATTTGTAGTGATGCTACCCGGCTTGGAGAGTTTCGTTGAGTTACCCGAATGCGGAATTCTTCTCTTATGTGATTCATATAGGCGATCATTTCTATGAATGCATTTTCAATATGTGTTTTTAAAAAAATCGGGTTGATGCGAACAAATGCAATGTGTAGGCTTTGGAATGTAGGGGGATTAGAAATGGGGTCTGTAATATGCAAATTTCTATGAGTGGTGATGGATAGGGGATGGGAGATACGGGGGTGAAGTGGTGGGGGAATTGTAATTGGGGGGTGAAAAATCCATGGGTTCTGTGATGGGTGTGTGCAGGGTAGTGATAATGACTATTGGAATACATGCATAATGTGTTGTACCAAAAGGTGGGGTGATAGGTGGGGGTTGGAATGGGCTGATTAGATTTTAAATAATTCCAAAAGGAACAGATGGAGCATATTGGGTGGTCAAAGAGGGTCCTATGTATGAAGGGAAAGTAGGGAATGAAGGCTGGGTGGTAGCTACAAGGGTTGAGTTGTTTGGAGGTGGATGGGTAGGCAATGGTGATGAGGCTAAATTCATTGTTGAGGTGATTGATTTGGATGTGGTTTCAAATCTTGATGGGAATAACTATGACTAGGTTTTGATGGAGATAGGTGATGAATGTGCAATGGTAAAAGAAGAAGTGTCAAGGGGAGGGATGGGTGATGATGTGTGTTCTCTGAGTACACAACAACATGTGGTTTGTCAATAAAAAAATCTTAGCATATCAACCACACCTATGGATTCCTTCAATAAGTGCAAAGTTTGAATAAAACAAAGCCATTGTTGTTCAATTCTTGTTGTAATAAGGCATGGGTCCATTCAGCATTCAATTGGTTTCATGCATGGACTTCTTGCATGTGTCCGTATAGCCTTTGTAGGGCATCAATGTAGATGGGATGATCACACCCATCTTGGTCATCTAATTCTTCTTGTTGGTGTTGTTCCTTGTGTGTGTTTTTTTCTTCCTCTCTATCACTTAGTGAGTGAGGATAAGTAGGACGTTCATATTCCTGAAATACATATTGAGTGTCAAAGAATTATAAGTCAGGTAGAGGTGTGGCATTTCAAAATCAAAATTCGGGCGGACATCTTGGGTGGTTTCTTCACTGATGAGAAACACAAAGGCTTCTTCCCTAATGGTTGATACTTGTGTCAAGTCAGTTTGATTACTATGTTCTCTTGGAAGGCCCATCCTTGAGTCTCTGCAGTAGTGGGGCATGGAAGCTGAATCATGAATGGTAGAACCATACATGGTGGCCCCGTTGGTGAAGGTGTGGATAAAGGTTGACTACAAATAGGGGATTGTGTCTTGCATCATTTTTATCTGATGAGAAGTCTATCCTTGGACTTCTTTGAATGTTTGCAATTGGGCTTGAGTAAGTGCTCGTTCCATAGGCAAATTGTATGCATGATACATGTATACAATATGTAATAGCACAATAACCATTAAACACCTATTTCTAGGCCATCTTGGGTTAGCTGCATATAATTGGTCTATGATCTAATGAGGTAGAACAATATTTAGGGATGCATTTTGTTCAAAGTACACGAACCAAATCTTTTTATGGGGTTGAGTGAAGAAATCTTGTGAAAGAAAGGGGAGATGTTGAATGCACATTCATAGTGCAGTAGACAGGTTTGGAGTGATAGTTGACATTTGCATGAGCTTTAAGAACACATTCTTCTTCATTTACTAAGGCAAGATGGTTTCCTTTTTCGAACATGCATGTGTACTAAAAATTTTGAGGAACTCTCTAATGATTTTATACATGAGGTGGAATTTATTTAATGACTCATTGGGTAGGAGAGATGGTAAAACAAAGGTTCTTGGACATCCTTGTTGATGCCTGATTGCAAAGTATGAATTAAAAAGTAGTCTTGATGAAACTCTGGCTTGCACAATGGAGCTGCATAATACTCATCTACTCTAGACTTGTCCCATATAGGGCACAATTCATCATAGTTTTGGAGAGCTTCAAACTCCTGTAAAAACAAATAAAAATGGCCCCAACAATGCTCAAATTCAAGCTTTGATTACCAATTATATTTACTTTAGTGAGACGTCCTATAAGACATTAGAACTAGTGTGATTTGGCATGCATGCAGTTAGTTTGATTGATGGGTAGATGTTCCATGAGGATTTCTCCTTGGAAGTCAGCCAATTATGGCAAAGGAGCCAAGGGGTTCTCCTCTATTAGGATCACTCTATAATCGACAAGCATGGAACTTAGTCCAACTCCTATCACTGTTCTTGTTCTAGGATGCTAAATATTATATGCTAAGATAAGGAAAATTACATATCAATATGATAGAAGACATAAGATCCTATTATGGTGAGACTACCATCCATTTCTAATACTGAAGTCAATTCCCTTAGTGCCTATTTGTGAACTATGTAGTTGGGCTCAACAAGTGTCTACCTCCTATATGGATGCTTTAGAGGATGCATAATCTCATCATGGTGCATACGATCTATGCAAAGCTAATCTAGGATTACCACACGTGTTATTGATGTGAACATTACAAGGTTTATACATTTGTGATTTTTTTAATGGATTTACATGGAGATTCAATAGTTTTTTTTACTGTTTAGGTTAATCTTGGGGTAGATAATTGGATTGAGAGATTGTGTTTGTACATGTGAGTGAGGTGGAATGGCAAACGTAAGAGATTGATTATGGAGTACAAGGCTTCTGCAATTTAGGCACCACATGTTTATATCGATTATGAGCATAATATTTGGATCTAGGATTTTTTCTAGTGATTCTCTTGACTAAAGCCTCTAGGCTAGATTTTAGCACCCACATGCAAGATACCTTGGGTTGTGCCTTCAGAAGCTACTTGGGAACCTAGATTCGTTGAATCATCAATTGATTCTTGCCTTCATCTTTGGTTTTTTGCAAAGTTTTATATCCTCTTGTAGGTTGAGAGTGGGATGGGGCCATTCTCCTTTGTTGACCCATATCTCCTTTAGTTTGGATTTTTTTTTCTACCCATGGAGGCTTGATTCTTGATTTTCATTCCATCATTGTGTTACATACCTTTGTTTCGTTCAGTATGAGGAGATTGGTTGGTTCTTCATGATAGGAACACACACTGTTGGAAAAGAAGTGGGCTTCAACACATACCTTGTGTGCCACAATGGGATTGACCCACAAAGTGTATTGGTGTAGGGGCATATGGGGTGTGTGTGGTTTAGGAACAAGAAGGTTCAGGGCCTTCCAATTCAAACTTTAGGCATTTTTTGTTGACCCAAACTTGCAAGAGTCATCTTCTAAGGTTCAAATTGACAACAAGATCATAAATACAATCTTGACCTAATACTAGATATTCACTTAGATCATAATCATGGCATACTAAGAGCTTGAAGTTTAGGGGGACCTCATGTAGAAGAATTTGTACTTTTGCTTCTCCTAAACACACAGTTTTTATGCCTCCTAGGCCTATAAGATATACCTCTATTGGATTCCTTGTAAGCCCATGTTTAGACAACAAGAGTGTCTAATGACACTTATGGCTGCACTTGAATCAATTAGAGATATGATCTTCTTGATTGCATTGCTCGATCCTAGCAAAACTGAGATGAATGTTATTTGATCCATAATGCTAGGATCGGCTTGTGTTTGTGTCTAAAACATTGCCATGTGATACCGTAGGGCATCAAGATAGGTAAGACTCCTTAGTTTCATTTGTTTGATATGTTATTGGGCCTTGGTGTGTGCCTCTTCTCTAATTTGTTGGTATTCTTCCCTATGTTTTTTAGTTGGATTTTATTGTGTGCTCATGCTTTTTGTGAGTTGTTCTTGATAATTTTTCACTAGGTAACCACTAATATAATTGGGTGTTTCTTGTCCTTCTAGGATTGCTAGCTACACTATATCGCTTGTAGAAATTTTATTGAAAATCATTGATCCATAACCACATGTCTCTAGCTTTCACACATGTTGTTTTAGTGTATACACCAATACTATGTGACCAAATTTTAAGCCCTTATATTTTACGTGTGTATCAAAGTAACATTTCTTTCTCTTCTTTCTTGTATATTTTTTGGCTTTTGCTCTTAATCTCATCTCTCCTAAGCACCCTAGATCCAATATCCTATATGACAATTTCTGATCCTTCGAGTGATGCTCTTGTGATACTTTCAATCTAGGTATCCAAAAATCTTAGGGTGGCACTACATTTTGGCAGAATACCATCTAAAATGTGGTGACATTGAGTACCAATTTAGGCCCCTCAATATGCCCAAACAACATGATAGAAATGTTTCTCTTAATCAAAAGATTTATTATCCACTAACTTGGTCAACATATTACATAAGATCTTGTTCGTACTCTAGGAAAATCCATTTGCTTTAGGGTGGTAAGGGACAAATTCTTGTGGATTTCCATGAACTCTTGTAGTAGTTGTCAATGACTTCATTCTAGAAATGCACTCCCTGTATCTGACTAGTTCTATGGGAAGTTTGTATCTGGTGAAAATATTCTTAAATAAGAATTTAGCCATGGTATGTGTGTCATTCTTACATGTGGATCTTACCTCTAACAACTTGGTTAGGTTGTCGATGGCAACTATGATGTACTCAGCATGAGAATTTCTTACAAGAGGATTAATCGGCCCTACAAAGTTTATCCTCCACTTGGAAAGTGCACGACCTCCCATCATGGGTCTCAATGGCATCTCATCATTTCTAATGGGTTATTGAGTGCTTTGATAGGTATCACAACATTTCACATGGGTATGAGCATCCATCTGAAGAGTGGGCCACCAAAGAACTCAAAATAGACTAACCATAATGACATGATCACGTTCCAAACCCCCAACAAATGTGCAATATTCCTAAGACTTGTAAGTAATCATTTTCATATATACACAATCATAAGTATCTATCTCTATCAAATTTTTACATATTTTCTCCAATTTAGGCATAATCTAGAGCTTCTCAAGCTAGGTTTTGTTGTCTATGTTGGTGTAAGTGCCAAGCCTTCACACTTGGCTAGGCATTGCAAGTACTATGCGTAAACATTAGAAGAACCACATGAACCCTTGCTTATACCCTTTTACCAATTACTCTTGTAAAAGTCATTTGACGTAAGTCCACATATCTCGTGGAGTTTGGAGAACTAAAAGCTACGAATCACACTTAAAGGAATCATTCCTAACTTAGAGGAACACTTTTAGGTGGAGCTCTATTTGAATTTTGAAATTCAAACTTGGAGAAGTAACTATATAAGGTAGATGAAAGCTCGCAGCTCTAAGCCCCCCATTTCTGAGCATATTGTAGATCATTTGTTGAAGTTGAGAGGCTCACACTATAGCCTACACTTCTCACTATCATTGGGCATTATTCTTCATGCCAATGATCATGTAAAACATTGTTATATAATACATTTTATCATTGATCATTTATGTTTATCTCTTTGCCCTACTCAGAACACTGTACTTGTGATGACCATATCTTAGTGAGTTGTTATCCATTTTCAACGATCTATAGCTTCTTGGAACAAAATCAAAGTCTACTACAAGCCACTAAATTTTGAAGAAGCTTCACTTAGCCAATTGGGAGAAAATCATCTCGAAGTGGTCACTGGTCATTCTTTGCAGAGGTCCTAAAAGTCGGGGGTACAAAGCAGGGATTAGTAGTACCAACTCATTTCTTGAGGTGTCCATCCATCTTTCCCAACATTGGTATCAGAGCAAGTTGAGGTAAAATGGGAGACGGTTTCCCTTCTTTTATTCATAAATTGGACAGGAACAACTACCATGCATGGTCCTTAAGGATGAAGACATAGTTACAAGGAAGGAGTCTCTATGGATACATATCAGAAGATGACGAGATGCCCGTCTTCAGAAGGAAAGGACAACTTATAAGAGAGGAGCTTGAAAGACTCAACTCATGGTGTGCCAAAGATGCATTAGCAAGGTCATATTTACTTAACTCTATTTCTGACTTCCTTCTTCCACACATTAGGAACTGTAAAACATCCCAAGAGACTTGGGATACATTGTCTTCATACTTTTCTTCTAATACAAGAACAAGAAAGAATCAATTGTGGATTGAGTTTACCATTCAAAGGAAGAAACCCAAGCAAAGTGTTTCAGAATATGTGACCAAAGCCAAAGATGTGGCTGACCAATTGGCAAGCATAGGAGAGGAGATTGAACAGGAGTGTTGGCAGTAGTCAAGGAACCGAAGGAGTCACAAGACAAGGAAGCCTACGAAGGGAGTCGGAGAGAAGAGACAGCACAGGCAGACACAGTAGTCAAAGAAGATTTGGCAAGTAGGCCATTTAAATTTTTCAAGCATCAAGGAGTTGGGCACACAAGAAGAAGGAGCAAGTAGGGAGCTCCAAGAAGTGTATGTCAAATCTTCAAAAGAATCCCCTACAAAAATAGTGATTGTCATCACTGAAAACCATTGTAAATACCATTTCATATTTTTGTAGCTCCATTTTGTGCAAGCCAAGGAGTCCTTGAGCTTGAGGAGCTTTAGCAGTACCTACCTATCAGTTTTCACATTTTTTAGACTCCGTTTGAACCTCCAAATAGGATAGAGAACCTAATTTTTAACTAGGCCAGACACTAGGTCTAGACAAGGCCAAAACCTAGTCAAAAACTATAAATAGAGCTAGAGAGCTCATTTTTGGGGTTAGCTTGTAATTGATTTGAACTTGTATGAGCTTTTTGAAAGTAATCTAAAGAACTCCATTGCTTCTCACTCTTTGTCTTGCCTTGTGTGCGCGTGTGTGTGTATGTGTGTGCATGTTTGTGTGCTTCTCACTCACGCACTTGTGCCTTCACTTGCTCCAGGTCATCATACCATCCTCGCAACTAATAGCCACGACGGACCTGTCAATCGCGACCAACACGTCGATCGTGATTGACCTATCAATCGCGACTGACAGAGCTTGCAAACGCGATAGATGGGCAAATTTGGCTAATATTTTAGGGAAAAAAAAGAGTGGCCTATTTTTGACAAATTGTTGGACAAATACTAGGGTTCATCATTGCATTGTGAGGCCATTACACAAAGTATTTCGAGAAGTCATGTTTGCCTGCTAACCTGTTTAAAATCTTGATTTGGCCCCAAAACCCTGAATGGACATAACTTCCTCATACAAAATCCGATTGCGGTGATTTTTGTTTTGTTGGAAAGCTCGTGAGGAATACAACCAAAACTTCGACTGGTTACAGTAGAATTAATATCAGGATTATTAGATAGGATAATTTGAAGTTGACCATATCCCGGGGTAGGAAAAAAATTGAGGGTCCCTTGGGATTGTTTTCCATAAAGGCAAAAGGCATTTGGGTCTGTGAATTACATGCATGAAAGTATTCTGTGAATCACGCTTCCTGGGCATACAAGGGCAACCAAGGGAAGAGCTTAAGGTTGGAAATTCTCAACACCCTCTGTCAATCCCTAGCATAGGCTAAGTACGGATAGAGGTTTTGATTAATTAGGAACACGTTAAGAACAACCAAGTCCAAGAACTCTAATCACTCAAGTGCAAGTGCTAGGAGATTACAATTGCAAAACAACCTAAGGGAAAAGAAATTAAATCGAGTGACCGCACTCAAAGTATGATAAAAACTTAAGTATTCCTTGCGACGAAGATTAATTGGACAAGAAGTGACACCCTAAGAGCAGTTAAAAAAGAACAAGTGACTGATACAAAAGAACTCAGCAACGCGAGTGTACTTGGGAAAATTTGGGATTATTCAATTGGGCTTATGAACCTTAGATCAGGACGACACCTAGGGAGAGATAGACAAAGTCTTTGATCTTTAGAGGCTAGTGTCAATCATACTGCTAGGTCTTGGGCCCAGTAGTTGAGCCATCATTCGTATTACCCTAGCTCTGAGACTAGCGAATCTGAGATGTCCCACGGTATGGAGAGACCTACAGGAAGCTCCGGAGTGCCATATTTACATAGGGTGGAAGGCCCTTACAAGATGCAACTCGAATACCTTAGGACCAACCGATTAGGTGCTAGCATCTATGAGGACGGCCTAGGAAGATCTGTGGTCCAGATTAAAAACCCTGACCAATCCATTGGACTGGAGCACCCAGCTGTCAAGTTTGAAAACGGAGCATACTTAGACAAGGAAGGGACAATATATGTAGTCACCAGTCATCCAGATAGGACAGATGAATTCGGGAATGTGATCCCTGAAACGGACTTAGGTGACCTAGAGCAAGGAAACAAGGGTGTAGAACCTAGAACCCCCCGAGGCAAATCTGTTCTCACTAGGATTATCACACCAGAGTGGATTCCCCAAGAGAATAAGAGCATAGATCTACTCCTAAACCGAGAGACTGATGAAGCCTTTTGGAGATATAGACCTAATCAGCCGAGTGAGGTAGGAACAATCATGATATATGAGTTCAAAGATCCTGATAGCCCAGGTAGAGTGACCTACTTAGATCACTCTTTAGAGAGGATCTTTGGGGTTACAGAAAATGATAGGCATGCTTACACTTGGAAAGGTGAATTCATTTTCCCCCAACCAAGATCGAATGTGTCCTTTGGTCACCAAGGAGCTGGAACCTCCCACGCTCATGGAATTCAAAGAGACAGACATAGAGATAGACCGGAGGTAAGCTTTGCCAACCCAGTGGGAAGAGACAGAACAAGAACGGAAACAAATAGAGTGGAACCTGAAGGATTTAGAGCCCCAAGGAATCAAAGGAATACGGATGACTTCCCTCTGCCAAGACCTAGAGAGCACACAAGGACTTTGAGACCGACTCAGCTAGTTAAGTCCACGAAGAACTACTTTGATGGCACTGGAGATCCATATGATCATGTGGCTGAGTTTAGGCAAGTCTTGAGAGCTGAACAAGTTGAAGATCTGTTCACGCAGTACAATGCCTTTGGTCTAACCCTTAGGAACACCGCCCTGACATGGTTTCAGCCACTAAACGAGAGGCAGTTCAGGAGCATAGACCAACTTCTAGAGGCATTCATTATCGAATTCTCTAAAAGTGGCATAAGACATAACACTTCCTCGCTGATTCACAACTTCAAGCAAACCCCTCAAGAAACCGTGAGACTTGCCGGAAGAAGATTTAGGCAATATCTAGAGAGATGCCCTGTCCCTGAGTTACCCACACCAGCTAAGCAAGTGGCTTTATTCTTGGATGGACTGCTAAGCACCAAATTGAGATCATATGTGTACTTGAAGGACCCTAGGACCATAGAAGAGTGTGTATGCATGTGCATCGACATTGAGGATAACCTAGGGGAGGAGTTAGAGCTTTCCAAAATCTACAAAGATTCAGATAGTGCCTCTAGCCTCTCTTCCTCGCAATCCACATCAATTGAGGAACTCGCTGAGAAAGTAGCTCAGAAACTAGGTGTCTCTAGTAAACAGATCCCAAGAGTTGTCCCAGTGAAAAGATGCTATACTTGTGGAGGTGACCATATGGCGAACGTCTGTCCCATTATGGCTCAACCCCAAGTTAATCCAAGTAGCCAATACTGCACCATAGAACGAAGATACACAAATCACACAGCACAAGACTGCCCATACAATAAGCAAGCTGTTAGGCAAACCTACCCTCAGCCATACCCTCAACAAGGCAGATACCAGAGTCCATACCCACCATAACAGTATACTAGGCCTCAGCAAAATTACCAACCGCAATATCAGGCCCAACTGAGACCCCAGCCAGTGCTAGCACAACAACCACCTGCTCCTACTAATGTGATTCCAGTAAAATATGCAGCTGCAGAAGAGAACCTGAATAGAGCTATAGTCCCTGTAACACCATTGCTTTCTAAAAGTGACCCGAGTGACCATAGTTTCGATTCTACACATGTTGATAGCCCCCAGGCCTACTACATGCAGTCTCCTGAACATGGTGAGTCCTACTATAGTGAAGAGCCAAATGAACCTAGTTGGGAGTCAGATTACACAAACGTCATGTATGCAAACCCCAACCCTAGACCTCAACCTAGGCAAGTAAGACCCCCATTCCCTAGAGGACCATGCTACAAATGTCAGGGAGATCATCTCATTCGTGATTGTCCCTTGCCTCCACCTACACAACCCCAATCAATGACGATCCAGGGCTTTTGCCAGGAGTGTGGAAAGGAGCATCTCTTACGAGACTGCCCAAAGAATCCCAATAATATGCCAAAAATTACTCCTATCAATGTTATTGGGTTAGTAGTAGACTCTACAGGAAGTGTGACGTCCACTGCACCAGTGCAAGTGGTCACTAGAGCCCAGGCTTTGCAACAGAACACAGGAATAGGTCAAGAGAAGAGTGCAGAAGTCAGTGAAACTGAGAGCATAGCCAAGAAACGATCAAGAGCCTAGAGGGATAGTCGAGAAAGAATGAAAAGACAATGGTCTAAAAAGATGAGCGACTTAAAAGAAAGCATAAGAGAAACCAAAGCCAAAATTGTCGAACTCACCTCTCAAACAAACTCTCACATACCACCACCACCCTCATTTCCATCACCATCTAACCCACCATTTGTCCACCTACCTAAGACCATTCCACCACCCCCTAAAGTAGGATCAGTGCTAGCTGACCCCACTCCTGAAGACATAGACATGATGCTTAAGGCATATCAGGCCAGAATCCAAGAAGGGCCAAATGTGATGGATCATGAGAAGTGCTACCCTAGAGCTGACATAGAGATAGAGAGAACCAAGCTGTGTGCGAAAATGGTCGCATTGGCTCAGACCATGTTTGAAGCCAGTCGCCTTTTCAACTACTCAGGCTCAGCTAAGACACAATTGCACTTGGATGGACTCCTAGAGAAGTTAGAGGGCATAATTGCAAGATCTGCCAAGGAAGAAAAAAATCAAGAAAGAGATGAGGCAAGCAAAAACATAAGCCATCCCCCACAGGAAGCTTATGTGTCCAATTCCACTGAACCAAACACCTCCTCTTCTATGAACAGGTTCACTCCAGAATTCCTATGAGAGATTCAAGAAGAAAAATGGGCTAAAGAAAGTGAAGTCCCTCCTCCCATTGAACTTGTGGATGACGCACATGATCAATTCCCACAAGATATTCCCTCTATTTATGGAGAGCAAGAGAGCACCGAGTCCCAAGAGAGATTAGACTTTGAGTCTAATTCTTTACAGGAATTACCCCATTTCACAGGCCCATGGGAAGCTAAGTCTACTTGTATGAGAGCACCCACAGTCATGGTAAGAAACGAAGACTCAGTCCTACCTAGGAACATAGAGGTAGTGAAAAACACTAAAGTGCAGTGCAACCTCACCTTAGAAGAGCTACTCAAAGTTAGGCCAGAACTATGGAAGCATGTCGCCAAACAAGTACCAGAGATAGCGAAACCTTGTTCCCAGGTAGGATCCCAAAGGACAGTGCCAGAAATTCCTTTAGACAAGATCGGAGATATGAGTGAAGGTGAAGAAGGAAACACCTATCTTCCCATTACCCATCAGGGGTATACAACCAAGGCAATTCTAGACTCAGGTGCAGGAGTTGCTATTGCCACCACTTCCCTATGGAAGCGTTGGGGCAAGCCAGCACTGAAGCCCACGAGGATGAAATTGCAAATGGCTGATGGCCACATAGAGAGGCCTTTAGGACTACTTGAAGGAATAACTCTCACTACATGTGGTGTAGATTTTGAGCACATGTTTTCTATCTGTGATTTTAGCAAGAATCATGCCTACGAGATGATTTTGGGAAGACCATTCATGCGACAGTTGCAAGTGGTCCAGGATTGGGGAACCAATTCCTTGTATTTGCAACACCTAGGTGTCACGACCAAGGTTAATCTCAAAGATTACTCTCATAGAGATGTCCCTCCTATCCAATGGAATCCCGTCCATAGAGCCATGGATGACACAGAGTCAGTGCATTCCATAGGATCAGGATCCTCATGGATGCATGAAGACACCCACTTATGGATGTGTAAAGTAGCAATAGAAGAAGAGAAGAGAGAAAAAGCCAGAGAGATAGGTGCAAAAGAAACATATAGATCAATTCAAGACCCAGCCTATGCACCTGTAGTCTTTCCTGACGAGGAATTTGAACCCCACGGCTGGGCAGAAATCCTAGCAACAATGGATGTAGCCATCAATGAAGAACAATGGACACCTCACTGTGATGAAGATGGCTATGACATTTCAGTCTTCTCCATAGAGCCGATCATGGGAGAGGCAGTGTTAGAAGAGTGTGAACCTAGCCCTGATGCATTTGAGGATGCAAGTGACTCCGATCTAGAGTCAATCATCATGGACCCACCTTTTGCATCAGATGAAGAATACTTCTATGAAGTAGAATTTCAACCCCAGAGGTATGGAGAGCTTACAAATGATGTAAGACTAGCCACACATGTGACCCCGAAGGAAGAAGGAAAGAAAAGAAAGAAGAGAGAAGTCACACCAGAAGAGGAAGAATCTTTGTTTGAGGTCCTGGAAAATTTTAAGAAGTATGAGATAGATGACAGGAGAGTCATGATCAGAATGCCTAAACGAGAGACGCAATCAGGGGAGGCCTATGATAACAAAGAAACCACCAAGAAAATAGTGGTAGCCGTGGAAGAAGGAGAAGAGAGATGCACGTACATAGGCCATGACCTGATGGAAGATGAAGAGAACGAATTGATAGCCTTGCTAAGAGAATACAGAGATGTATTCGCTTGGAGTTACAAGGATTTGAAGGGTGTTGATCCAGACATATGCTCACACACTATCCCCATGACCTCAGATGCTAGGCCCTCTAAGCAAAAAGCCATACACATACAATGACAACTATGCTGCTAAGATCAAAGAAGAGATAGATAGACTGGTTGAAGCTGGATTCATCTACGAAATTGAGCACACTGAGTGGGTATCCCCCATCGTAGTAGTGCCCAAGAAAAATGGAAAGCTGCATGTATGCATTAACTTGAAAAAGGTCAATGCAGCCACAATTCGAGATAACTATCCGCTTCCTATCACAGAGCATCTGTTAGAAAGAGTAGCAGGCAAGGAAGTGTACAGCTTCCTTGATGGATTTTCGGGCTACAATCAAGTAGCCATAGCTCCAGAAGATCAGCATAAGACGGCTTTTGCCACTGAATGGGGCATTTTTGCCTTTAGAGTTATGCCATTTGGGCTTACCAACGCATCAGCTACCTTCCAGAGACTAATGTGCCATGTATTTAAAGAGTTCCTGAGGAAGAACTTAGAAGTCTATGTTGATGATCTTTGTGCTCATTCCAACATTAGGCAAACACATATTCCTGAACTCAGACAAATCTTTGACAAATGCAGAGAAGATCAAGTCTGCCTGAACCCAGAAAAGTGCGTTTTTATGGTCAGGCAAGGCAAGATTCTAGGACACATAGTGTCAAACAATGGCATATCCACTGATGAAGAGAAAGTGAGAGCCATAGCCGAGTTACCTAGGCCAAAGAATGTCAAGGAAGTACAAGCTTTCATGGGGCATTGTGGTTATTACCGACGGTTTATACACATGTATGCCATCATTGCAAAGCCTCTGTATGGACTTTTGACTAAGTTTGAGTGGACTAATGAATGTGAGAATTCCTTCAATGAGCTTAAACGGCGACTATGTTCAGCACCAATCTTAACCACACCAGATTGGAATAAGCCTTTCCATGTTCATGTGGATGCATCCAGTTATGCTATTGGGTGTGTACTCGCACAACCTACCGGTGAAGGTAATATGGATCTTCCAATTGCCTATGCTAGTAGACAGTTGAATGCAGTTGAACGGAATTATACCACCACTGAACGAGAGGGATTAGGCATGGTATATGTTGTTAAAAAGTTTAGACACTATTTGCTTGCAAATAAGTTTAAATTTTTTACTGACCATCAGGCACTGCTATATCTCGTAAACAAGCCATGCAATACAGGAAGATTAGTAAGATGGTTTCTCTTGCTAATGGAATATGATTTTGAGGTTGTGGTAAGAAAAGGAAAGACTCACTTGAGAGCAGACCATCTCTCTAGGCTCACATCTGGAGAAGCCCCACAAGGAGTATCAGATGACCTTCCTGATGCTTACTTGTTCAATTTGGAAGTTGTACCTCAGTGGGCTAAACCATTAGTGCCAGTATTGACATACGGGCCTAACCACCCAGTAATAAACACACAGGATAGAGAGGTAGTAAAAGCCCAAAAGTATCACATCATGGCAGGAAGTATGTACAAGCACACAGATCAAGGGATCTTGGCTTGTTGTGTGGAAGAGGATGAGTACGCTAAATGGTTGCAATTGGCACATGTAGGTGCATTAGAGCAACACTACTCAAAACAACGAACCCTACAGACCCTGAGGAGACTAGGAGTGCATTGGCCGACTATGGAATCTGATGTACATAAGATGTGTAAACAATGCCCAATCTGTTGCACTAAACGACCTGTGGAACATGCCACTCTTTATCAAGTGTCCATAGTGCCAGATTGGAGTGAACCATTAGTAGTCTTCTTGAAGACGAAAACATTCCCTCCAGACATGACTATGACGAGGCAAAGAATTCTAGAACAAGAAGCCCTGGATTACTCACTCATTGGTGATAATCTATATAGCGTGGAGCGAATACCTCAAGATATTAGAGACTGCTCACCAAGGTGTAGCAGGAGGACACTTCGGTCCAGATAGGGTGATCAAGGCAATACTATTTGCGGGCTTCTGGTGGCCGACCCTTCACATGGATGCACATACCTATGTGAAACAGTGTGATGTTTGTCAGAGAACTCAGTATCCTATACGCAAGGATGAGATGCCATTGAAACCTATGATGGGTGGACGTGCATTCTCTAAGTGGGGAATAGACTTTGTAGGTCCTATTAATCCCCCAGCCAAGGGTTCACATGCTGAATACATCATCGTGGCCACAGACTATCTAACAAAGTGGGTAGAGGTAAAAGCTACGACAAAGAACGATGCTCAGACAACTGCTAAGTTCCTATTTGAGAATGTGTTCACAAGATACGGGCTACCTATAGAGCTAGTAAGTGATAGAGGCACTCACTTCTTGAATGAAGTTATTGAAAATCTGCTCCAAGAGTTCTTGGTAGTACATAAGAAGTCTGCCCCTTATCACCCACAAGCTAATGGCCAAGCCGAAAGCACCAACAAGAGTCTATGCAATGTGCTTACCAAATTGGTAAATAATAAACGCTCTGATTGGGACAAATAGCTACACCATGCTGTTTGGGCATACCGAGTCACCTACAAAACGGTACTCCAAGCCACACCCTTTCAGATGGTATTTGGCCAAAATGCAGTGCTACCGTTGGACTTCTTAATACCTACATTGAAAGTAGCAGAGGAGCATGAGTGGACGGGTCATGAACTCTCTTCGAGAATTTTTTACCTTGAACGATTAGGTGAGACCAGACTAAGAGCTAGAGCCGGAATATATGCAGCCAAGAAATGACAGAAGGCGTACTTTGATGCCCATGTTAAGGATAAAGGATTAAAGGCCGGAGACTTAGTGTTGGTATATACTCTGAAACAACATGTGAGGAAGCTAGAAAAACGTGGTTATGGACCCATGATCATAAACAAGATTTCGACTAGTGGAGCAGTACAACTGGCCACTTTAGAAGGCGATATTCTCCCTGCTACATCAGCGGGTGCAGAGTCAAGCTGTATCAGGAACCTCTCAGAGAAGAAATGCTCAGTCGACTCAACATTGCTAAGAAATGCAAAGAAGAAGAAAAACGAGTTCGAGAAGAAGCTCAAGCAGAAGCTTTAGAACGCATCAGAAGGATGAAGTTGAGATGGCAGGGTAGGGATCAACCTAGGACAGGCGCCTATGAGGGTCCAGGATATCATGTGGCAATGTGTGTAGTCTCAGAAATAAGTCCTCAAAGAATAATAGATCGACGTCCTTTTGTGACTTTAGAGATAGGACAGGGAGTTGGTGCAAAAATTGTGCGAGCATTGATTGACTCAGGTGCAGCCACTAGTGCGGTGAGACTTTCTTACTGTCGAGAATTGAAATTAAAAGTCAATCCTATAGAAGCATATCTCATAGGATTGGGAGGTGTGGAAACCCCTTGCGTGGGCGAGGTGGAATTTCCCCTCTCAATTCAAGATGCTCCAATGATAGTTAAGGTACTAGTGTGCCAAGATGAGGATCTCACTGAGCCTCTGGTCTTGGGTCAAGACTCGATCTATGACTATGCAGTCAACTTAAACCTAAGAAGTGGACTTCTTCAGGTATGGGTGAATCAGAGTAGAATTACAATTGAGTTAGATAATGGAGCACTCAAGGAACTAGAAAAGGCACAGACTCCTGGTCCCTCCAGGGGTACACATGAAGTTGACCATGCTGTTCTTGTCCAAAGCTATGTGATGCAGAGGAATGGAGATCTCAATAAAGAAGTCAAGGCCTCGACGGAACTCTCTTCTTTTCCAAAGGCCAGAGGGAGGCAGCAACCAAAGGCAGATCAATTACTGAAGACTACCTATGCTGAAGGCCAAAAGAACGTGCGAAGCAGAACAAACTCAGCCATTGAAACAACTCTGGGTGCGAAAAGGCAAGCTGCCTACTACAGTCAAGTCACGACAACTGTCTCAACTTCCTATTAGTAATCAGCGACATGATACTAATAAGAGGACTTCCAAAACTTCTTTTGAGAAAGTGAAGACTATCTGGGTACCCAAGAAGTCGATGAAGGCTGGCCCACAATCAAGACAAATTTGGGTGCCCAAGGCTTGCTTGCGGGCTCAACTAGTCCCGCACGAATCACATCATACACGACAGGGTTCACTCACTCAAGGAGCCGATACCCACTCTTGTTTAACACACACGAACACACAGTCGCCCAGAAGCACGCACAGACTCACTTGTAAATGGGTCCCAGAGACGCATCATCTCCAAGCAGAATTACTCATACAACCCTCCGGAGTCCCCACAAAACCAAAACGGAAAGCCATCCATTGTGTTTGGCAACCTAAGACTTGTAATAAACCCCCCGACCCCCATTTGTAAATTCATCTCCATTTGCTAACTACATCACTCATACACTGCATCTTTCCATCTAGCTCCTAGGACTATCCATCCATTAACTACACCCACAGTCATGGAGCACTCACTGACCCACTAACCCATTACTCACTTCATGATAATGTTGTAACGGGGACAAAAAGTGTTCTAACTTGTCCATTACAATACTAACGCATGATCTATATTCTCACAAAACCAGCAAGCAAGCAATAACAATGGCAGAAGCAGGAGGCACCAGTTCCCAGGTAGGGTCTAGCGCACAGATTGTGGACATCGAAACCCTCCTCCTGGAACCACCACTCACCGAAAGGCCTCAAGAACTTCAAGCGGTGCATGTTCTCCCTATTTAGGACCCTCCTCAGGGACACACTTCTCAAGTGGGGAAACACGCTCAATGGTTTAGTGATGTCGCAGGGCCATTGGGGGATGGCACCTACTTCTGGGAAGCGAAAATTGAGTTCAATGGCAAATGGGGACGTTATCATTTTTTCACTCGCGAATTTGAAAACTATCAAAATGCAGAAGTAATACGATCGGTTTGGACCAAAGCGGGATTGGATAGCTACTTCAGAGCACATTTGCCTAAACCAGATTTTCTTCGCTGCTCCTACTTTATCAGTACCATCACTCCTAGCAGGGCCAAGGGAGGCGATAGTACTTTCGTGCTACCCTCACTATTGCCAGGCCACGAACTCAAGAGATTCAAACTGACCCTCAATTCGGTACGAGCAGCATTGAACATGCAAGGAATGCATATTCCCACTAAGAAAGAACTAATGGTTCCAGGCAGGATGAAGCATAAGGATCTCAACAAATTGAAGGACATGGTAGCAATGACACCTACCATTGCTCTACACTTACGAACTATCATGCAACATTTTGCTTTTCCCGCCCAAGAAAGATTCACCATGCCACCAAAAAAGATATGGTTCAGCCTGTACTTGGCAGAGACAGAGAACCTCAGCATCAACATACCGCACTGGATCATCGATCAAATACACCTAGCCCATCAACCAGGAACAAGAAACAGAAAAATGTACTTCATGGGTGTTGTGCTCTCACAAGAATAATCTACAGGTGCTTAGCGTACGATGTGCCCATTCAAAGAGCACTAGTATGGTCCAGGGCCCAAGAGTTCCAAAGACGACTATCAACGGCGGGCCCTCCATCGAAGAAGATGAGAGGGGGAGTTCAATTACCATGCGCTCAACCAAGGGGAGCTAGTACCACACCCGAGGTGACTCCTCCACAAACGAGGCGTGTCCGACCATTCACCATTCGCCTACCCAGACCAAGTGCAGAAGGACCCAACCTGGTGTTTCCTCCTATTCCTTCAGACTTGGAGTTCCCTCAAGGTTACACCCTTGCTGATCTAACAGATGAAGAAATCGCCCGTTTGATCAATGAATCTAACCTGGAGACAGAAGCGGAGCGGACCCAAGAACAACAACCCACGACTACAACTTCAGTCCCAACCCAAGCAGGAGTAGTAGAAGTAGAAGACGATGAAGAAGAGACAGAAGAACAAGAGGCACACGAAGAGTATGATCAAGAATATGAAGAACTTTCAGAACTAGCAAGTGCCTCGGCATACTCGGCCCAAATAAAAAGATTATACAAAACCATGAAGCGGGTCCAGGAGCAACACAAACTGTCGCTCGAAACAGGAAAGATGATCATGAGCCAAATGTTAGCTGAGGAAGGTGTGGATGACATGTTCATCGAATCAATGAACTTGCACGCTGATGCAGTGGGCTTAGATGAGGCTGTTCATGCAGCCATGACTTATATTAATCGATTTGAGAAACGAGTGCCTACTCGTCCCATGCGATCTGGCAAACAAATACACATCAATGTATCAGAATCAGGAGGCCACACACAAACAAAAGAACATCAGGAGGAACCACTCTCACCACCCACCTAGCACTACCACACCTATTTCTGCCATTACCACAGTCGTCATGGGAATTCCTCTCTCTCCCGGCATCCAATTCGGAGGAGTTACCATGCCCACCTACACAACACTCTTCACTAATATCACATCCACCCCACCCACTATTCCCATCTTTACAGTCACACACTCATTCGACACAATGGAGACATCACCAACCATAGCACCACTCCCACCCCCCACACAACCTCAATCTCCCATACCCCCTCCACCTACCTCACCACTTGATTCCACAGCATTCACAACTCCCTTCCCCTTCCCCATCCCCCCTGCATCTTCATCTTTCCCTGCATCATTTAATGTAAATAGTATATTCATACCATTACATCAATGCGTGTATCAACTTCACAGTGAGTACCAGGCTCTAGAAGACCGTCATCATCAGCCGACGACAAATCATCAACAACTACAAAGACGGCTTACAAGGTTAGAAGAAGAAAATGCAGAACTCAATCAACGCTACACCACTCTCGAGCAAGCTCATCAAACCCTCCTGGAGACACCCCAACCATCACAAGAGTCAGGTGTCAAACAACTCAAAGCCTTACTGGAGGTTTACCAAACAGATAACCTGAGAGTCCGGTGAAATTTAACTCTACTCCGAAAACACATGGCTATAGCCCTTCAAGAAAACAAACGTTTGCAGAAACAAAATGAAGAAAACCTGGAAGCTGCCATGGAAGGCTCTCCCCATGAAATCGAGCCAGAACAATTCAAAGCAGTTCACTCAGAAACAATGAAAACAATCTTGGAAAGCTATGCGGATTTATTAGAAGCACATGATGATTTGGAAAGGGAACGGGATGAACTACGTAGCCAGCTCAGGGAACAGGAGGCTCACCCCAAAGTCATAGAAACGACCTCGACTTCAGAGGAAGTAAAGGCATTGACAGAGCAGGTGGCGGAGCTGTAGAAAAGGTTACTGGAATATGAAAGGCAACCCTCTCCAGTTGTAGAACCAGAGCCTGAGGAATTAGTACCCATTGAGGTGGACGAAACGTATGAGGAACCATATGTTCCTATGCCGATGCTAGGTGGTGCACAGACCTTAGAAGGAATGGACACCTTAGAAGTTGAAGTACCTGAATGGCTCCAGACACTAGAGAAAACAACAACAACCCATGAAGATCGAGTGGCAATTCAAATCCAATCAATGGCCAAATTAGAAGACACCATCATAAAGTCAGAATATTTCCGCAGCATGTCTCATCATAGGTGGATCGGCACCAACGATGATCAATATGTGCCATATTGTGTACTCCTTGCAGATTACAACGCAGAGATTCAACGCAGATGTGGCAAACCTCCAACTTTCGCCACACAATTTGGGCCCGATGATATCCCAAAAAGTGCTAAAAAAGGATCCATTCATCAACCCACCTGGAGAATCCGTCTTCTTGAGACCTACCCAGAGATGGTTCGTACTTGGACTAACATGCCACTTTTTATTAAATACAATCCTTGTTATGTTCCAGTCTTCCGCAGGCGCACATGGCCAGGGTTTACAATTGCTGTCAAGAACATCAAAGGTTGTGCAAAATGGTTAAACTATGTTTATCTAGCACCTCCTCAAGGACCTCCCACTGTGAATTATATGATTTCTACCATCCGTCATTGGAGCATTCGACTCCGGAATACCCCCGATGTGATGGCCCAAATGTGCATGAAAATCTTTGAACTAATGCTAATCACATTCAGGACTTTCAAGAATATCAAAGACCCCCACTTCTCAGGTGTCGGATTTCTTACAGGAAACCAAGATCTGGTATACGACATGAGCACCACCCCATCAATAGAGGTAATATATGCTTGGCACACTAGAATCAAGTACCTCCCAGCTTGCTTTAAACAGACATTCGAGGAGATGTTCGTAACAGGATTCTGGGAATATCACTCAAAAATATTTGTACCCAGGCCCTCACATCTCCTCCACTTATTTGCTGTGGAGAGAAGCATCCATTCAGAACAGCTGCGGGTGCCACATCCGGACGTACCAGGACCAGTGAATTGGAATGCATTGTTAACAGATCTAGCACGGGGGCTACGATTAGAAGAACACCACCTCACCGCCGATGTTGTTCAATATTATGTCCAACGCACAGCTAGACAAGGGTCTGTCAGAGACGACATATGCGAGAGAGGGGGGGGGTGTTGGCAGTAGTCAAGGAACCGAAGGAGTCACAAGACAAGGAAGCCTACGAAGGGAGTCAGAGAGAAAAGACAGCACAGGCAGACACAGTAGTCAAAGAAGATTTGGCAAGTAGGCCATTTAAATTTTTCAGGCATCAAGGAGTTGGGCACACAAGAAGAAGGAGCAAGTAGGGAGCTCCAAGAAGTGTATGTCAAATCTTTAGAAGAATCCCCTACAAAAATAGTGATTTTCATCACTAAAAACCATTGTAAATACCATTTCATATTTTTGTAGCTCCATTTTGTGCAAGCCAAGGAGTCCTTGAGCTTGAGGAGCTTTAGCAGTACCTACCTATCAGTTTTCACATTTTTTAGACTCCGTTTGAACCTCCAAATAGGATAGAGAACCTAATTTTTAACTAGGCCGGACACTAGGTCTGGACAAGGCCAAAACCTAGTCAAAAACTATAAATAGAGCTAGAGAGCTCATTTTTGGGGTTAGCTTGTAATTGATTTGAACTTGTATGAGCTTTTTGAAAGTAATCTAAAGAACTCCATTGCTTCTCACTCTTTGTCTTGCCTTGTGTGCGCGTGTGTGTGTATGTGTGTGCATGTTTGTGTGCTTCTCACTCACGCACTTGTGCCTTCACTTGCTCGAGGTCATCATACCATCCTCACGTCTTCCCGGATTGACATTAAAGGAGGTGCTACTCATCATTGAGCTACAAGGAGCAAATTGTGAGACAAGTAATCAATGGCATCAAGGAAGATGAGAAATGGGAAAGCTTCACAACTGCCATGGACCTATACATGGACATGCAAATTCCAGATCTTACCACACTCATGGAGCAACTCTTTACCCATGAAGCAAAGCTCAAAAAAAATGGAGAACCATCAAGAGGTAATAACTGTTTTGCCCTATACACAAATAAAGCCAAGTCTAAAGAGAAAGGGAAAAGCAAAAAGATTGAAGACGAAGGAAATTCTTCTCAAGCTAACTATGTAGGAAGAGGTAGGAACTCAAGAGGTAGGGGTAGAGGAGGTAAGCAAGGAAGGGGGAGACCTTTCAACTCTTCCCCATGCAACATATGTGGATTGTCTAATCACACTACAAATGAGTGCTTTAGGAACTTCAAAAATCAGAGAGGAAAAGGATATCAAAGATGTGGCTTCTCACAATCAAGAGGAAGATTCAACCATACTCAAGGCTACAATCAAAGCTACAACAACAACTACAACAACAATGACAATAATAACTACCAAGGAGGTTACAAATCAAGAAAGGATTACAACAATTACACAGAGGATCAAGAGGATTCCCTTCTGATTATGAACATGACTTCAAAGCAAGGTATGAATGATGAACACCTCTTCTATATTGACTCAGGTTTTTCAAACCATGTGGCAGGCAATGTAGCTCTTCTCTCTGACCTTGAGGAACCCAAGGGAAAGCACCAGGTACAAACAGGTGATGACACCAAGCATTCAATGGTCAAGGTAGGAAATGTTAAAACCTCTAATGGGAATAGAAATCTGTTGAGCAGGGTTCTTTATGTACCTAAAATCACCAAGAATTTGATCAGTGTTGGACAGATTGTGGAAAAAGGGTTACACGTTAGGTTCAACAAATATGGAGCATTTGTGGAAGATCCCCAACATGGATTCAAGAAAATTTCCAATGGAGAAAAGACAGGTAGATTATTTACATTTCAACTTGAAGATACAAGGAATATTGCACTTTATAATTACAAAGATCAAACATTGTCAAAGCTTGAGATTTGGCATAAAAGATTAGGGCATATTGGTGAGAGAACCTTAAAGCAATTATGTAGAGATCAATGTGTGCTTGGGATACCTAATGTATCCAAGCAACAAATGATCTATAAATGTGGTGCATGTCAGTTTGGTAAATCACACAAGTTACCCTTCTGAAAGAAAGGCTACATGCATGAGGATTACTTCTAACTTCTCCACACAGATGTGTGGGGACCAAGCAAGGACCCATCAATTTTGGCTCAAGGCACTATGTGTCTTTCATTGATGATTTCAGTAGGTGGACTATCTTGTGCTTTATGAAGCACAAAGATGAAGTGTTCAGTTGCTTTAAGAAGTATCTTGCACTTGTGGAAAATCAAACAGGAAAGAGTCTAAAGAGGCTATGGTCAGATGGAGGAGGTGAGTACTTCTCAAATGAATTTGATGCATTCTTATAGGATAGAGGAATCAAAAGGGAAATTACAACAAGGTATACCCCTAAGCAAAATGGGGTGGCAGAGAGGAGAAATAGATTGATTGTTGAAACAGCCAGGTCAATGCTAAATGAGAAAAAGTTACCTAATTATTTGTGGGCAGAGAGTGTATCTACTTCCACTTATCTTATTATCAGGTTGCCATCCAAATCACTTGATGGGATGACCCCATATGAAGCATGGCATGGTACAAGACCATCACTTGATCATTGTAGGATCTTTGGATGTGTTGCTTATGTGCATATCCCATCTCAAATCAAAGGGAAGCTAGAACCTAAGGCAGAGAAGTGCATCTTCATAGGATATGATTTAAATCAGAAAGGATACAAGTTTTATAATCCATCCAACAAAGGGTTCATGGTCAGTAGAGATGTTGTGTTTGATGAGAATGATTCTTGGTTTGAAAATGAATGCAGGAAAGTTAAGCTTCCATATCACTTGGAAGAGGAGTTTCCAAGTCTCACCAAGGAGGATCCAAGCCAAACTGAAGACATCAAAGTAGATGATGAGGACATCATCAACCTAGAAGAATTCAAGGCATGGAAATCAAAGGGCAAGGTTAAGATGAAGAGGCTAGAAGACATACCTTAATCATCCAACCAAGCAATTAGAAGATCACAAAGGGACAGCAAGAAACCAATCAGATATGGGTATGACACTTCTTTACTTACCAAGCATTCCATTTATCTTTCTAAAGATAAAGGCACAATGGAAGGAAGCTATGGATGAAGAAATAGAAGCACTCAAGGAGAATGATACTTGGGAGCTAGTGCCAAAGAAGGAATCAATGAAGGTAATTGGTTCTAGATGGATTTACAAAGTCAAGAAAAACTCAAATGGATACATAAATAGGCATAAAGCTAGACTTGTGGCTAAGGGTTTTGCACAAACCCAAGGAGTTGATTATGAAGAGACTTTCTCACCTGTAGCCAAAATGCCAACCATCAGGGTATTGGTAAGTATCACTGCAGTAAGGAATTGGAATATGTACCAATTGGATGTAAAAAGTTCTTTTCTTAATGGCTAGAAAATCTAAAACTTGAAAATCTAATGTGTTTATCTGACTCAACATTGATTCTTACTTCACCATAGTATGTGTAAGTGTATATGCATATGATTTGGAATTTAAAATCTGGTGATTGTCTGACTCAACATTTATTCTTACTTCACAATAGTATGTGTAAGTGTATGTGCACATGATTGGGAATTTAGAATCTATTGTGATTGTCTGACTCAACATCGATTCTTACTTCACAATAGTATTTATGATTGTGACTACTTTGAATACTTTGAATACATTGATTACATTCAATTCCAAAATCAATGGCTTTATAATAGAGTCATATCTTTGATTACAAAAAAAAGCTTGTCTATTTAGTGTTTTGTTGATTCAATGATTCATCGGTATTAAACCGATCAAATAATGATGATGCCTCTGAGAGTCTTCCATATTTTCTCTCATATGCATCCATAGAAATTGGTAAATTTTCCACTTGATTCTCTAGATCATCAATTGTCTTTTTTCGATCATCTATTGTTCTTCCTAATGCAGGAATTGTTAATCCTTCATTGCATAATCTTTCTCCATGTGACAATAAAATATGTATAAGGTTATATTATTTAGGTAGAAAAATGTAGGGCCACTTTCAAGAAAGAGGGCCTTCATTTCCTTGATTACAGAATTATTCTCCATTTTGAGGATGACCCAAATCGATACCTACATTCTTCAGGCGATCATCCCAATCTACACGTCCATGAAGAATATCTTGTACAAAAATGTTTTGAATGAAATATAGTGACATTTGATTATTATTTGGTAATGATCTCTCATCTTGCACAAAGCATCAAGGTAGAATTTTTGCTAATCCTTTATGTTGTAAGTCAGAAAGCTTTAATGGTGCTGTTTCTTTTGCCCTTCCTGTAACCTCAAAGAGAAATAACGAACAAAATGATTTGGACATAGATTTTTTTGATTTTTTCATTGATAATGGTTCTCCTTCTAATCCCTCTGACTCTAGATCTTGATGGAATAAAAGTGCTAATCCCAATTGTGCAAATTGAGCATTCTGCTTAGACAAAATCCTTTGAGATTCAGAATGATCAATGTCATTATTCACATCTGGCATTCTCACCATGTTTTACTTCTACGAAACAAAAACACTAAGCTTACCTCAAAAGAATCCACATAACTCAAATGAATGATGTTACCACTTCATCTAATCCACATAGTTCAAATGGTACCACTTCATTTAATCCACTTAACGAAAATGATAAAACTTCATTTTAATCCACATAGTTCAAATGATACCACTTCATTTAATCCACATAAATCTAATGATACCACTTCATTTAATCCACTTAATGAAAATGATAGAACTTCATTTAATCCACATAGTTCAAATGATACCACTTCATTTAATCCACATAAATCTAATGATACCACTTCATTTAATCCACATAAATCTAATGATACCACTTCATTTAATCCACTTAACAAAAATGATACCAATTCATTTTATTCACATAGTTCAAATGAATCCACAACATTTAACTCACATAATTTAAATGAATCCACTTAACTTAAATGATACCACATTTTAAATCCATATAACTCAAATGATACCACTTGATTTAATCCACATATTACAAATGAATCTGCTTCATTTCATCCACATAATTCAAAAGATACTATTTCATTTAATCTACATTACTCAATTATACCACTTCATTTAATCCACTTAATTCAAATGATACCACTTCATTTAATCCACAAGAATATGTCTCATAAATAAAATGATGCATACTCAAATACATTTTAAGTACATATATAAATAGATACATCAGTAAGTGTATGGATAGATAAATGAATAATATGTGTACACAAATGATAGACATATGGATATTTAGATAAGTAGATTTATAATTAAATAGAAAGTGTAGTTATAATCTTGAAGCGAATTTATGTAACTATTAAGAATGTAAGAGTCAAAGAATAAGACATTCATAATAGTTCATATACACTTACTATACTATGTATAAGTCTTATCACATGAATGTATATAACTATTGTGATAGTAAGGGTCAAAGAATTAGACAATCACAATAGCTTCTATACACCTTGTGACCTATACTAATTATGTTCATAGGAATCTAAGTGACTATTGTGAAAGTAAGAGTCCAAGCATTAGAAAATGACAATAGTCCCTATACACTCCCTATATTATTGAGAGAGTAGGAATCGAGGTGGCGATTCAAACTCATCTATGTGTTTTTTCTTGTTTGGCATATGCATTAGTGCTTGAACAACAACATAGAAAATTGGATGATAAAGCAATGAAATGTATTTTTATTGGGTATAGTTCCAAAAGCAAAGTCTATCGTCTGTATCATCCACAAACTAAACGCATTTTGGCTAGCTGTGATGTTTTTGTGGAAGATGCTATTCAACTATTACTTTCATGTACTAAGGAGACATCTGTTAGCTACAAAGACATGTATGATACTTTGTTGTGTCTTTTACAGGTGGACAGTCTAGTGCAGTCTTAATGAGGCAACTTCTTAGCCTTTATAGGTTTTATGTGATGATGAAGACCATTCCATTTCTGATGCAGATTTACATGATGCACTTGTTGATGAGAGAGCTGATAGCGAGGAGGCAAACACTATGCCAAAATGGCTAGTGCAAACTTTGCATGACAACAAACTAGATGCATCTCTCTCATATCATACTCGGTCATGCTCTCATAGTGTTTTTGCATTAGATTTCTATGCTATGCTTACCTCTAGTCTTTTTTTATGAGAATCAGCCTATTTCATTTGATGAAGCATAAAATCTTGAAAATTGGGTGGCTATTATGCAATCAAAATATGATGCTATCATGAAAAATGGTACCTGGTCTTTATGTGACTTGCCTCCTAGCAATAAGGCCATTCACACTGAGTGGGTATACAATCTGAAGCATAAGCCAAATGGAACAGTTGATAGGTATAAGGCTAGGCTTTTTGCAAAGAGTTATGCATAGGAAAAAGGCATTGATTTTGATGAGACCTTTGCACCTACATGCGGAATGACTATTGTTTTTAGCATTTGTGCACTTGCACCTCATCATGGTTGGAATGTACATAAGTTGGACATTAAAACTGCATTTCGGAATGATGACTTGCATGAAGAAGTGTATGTTTTTCAGCCCCATGGCTTTGTGTAGAAATGGCATGAAAACTAAGTGTGCAAGTTGAAGAAGGCATTATATGGTTTAAAGCAAGCACCACGTGCTTGGTATGAAAAGATACATGCCTATCTGATTGCACATGCTTTTGAGAACATCCCAACTGAGGCCATGTTATATGTTAAGCATGCAAATGATGTGCTTTTGATCATTGTTGTGTATGTTGATGACATGCTACTCACTAGCCCTCATGAGAAGCATATTGCTGATTTTAAGGTTGATTTGCATGCCTCATTTGAGATGTTTGTTTTGGGGCATTTGCATCATTATTTGCACATTTAGTTTATGCAAGTTGATGGTGGAATAGCTTTGTGCCAAACAAAATATATTGACACATTATTGCAACATTTTGGCCTTGAAGATTGCAAACCTATTGCTACTCCTATGGATACAGGTTTACACATTACTCGATTAGATATTTAGTTTGCTATCTCATAAATGAGCAGGTTTATGGATTGCCTAGGTTTCAAGCATTGGCAAGCAGTTAAGTGCATCTTTTGCTACTTGAGTGGTACCCGACAACTTGGATTGTTTTATCCCAAGGAGGGATCGCTATTGCCAAATTTACATGCTTTTTTTGACTCTAACTGGGCTAGTTGCTATGACACTTGTGTGTCCAGTAGTGGCTTTTGCTTCATGCTTGGTAGTTCATGTATATCTTGGTTGAGCAAGAAGCAACCCAGTGTAGCCACTTCCAAATGTGAGGCTGAGTAAAGGGCAACTTTCATAGCGATTGTTGAGTGTGTGTGGCTCAGACGCCTTTTGACTTATTTGGGTGTTGGTTAGTCTTCCATCACCACCATCTTTACTGATAGTCAGAGTGCATTGGTAGTTGCACAGAACCTTGTATTCCATGCTCTAACTAAGCACATTGAGGTGCATTATCATTATGTCAGGGAGAGGTTCTCTGATGGAGAGATCAGTTTGGCATATGTGCCCACGCAAGAGAACATTGGAGACCTTTTCATGAAGGCTCTGCCTAGGGAAAAGTTTGAAGCTTTATGCAAAACTTTGGGCTTACTTCCTTTTGTGGATTGATTATACATAGCTTGGCACTTCCTTATACATGAGTGCCAGCTCCTTGTTCACCTATCACTCCCAAGGGGGATTTGTTGATATATTTAGGTAGTCATGAGTGTGATCACACTAGGACCACGGAGGCACTTTTTTCCCTCTTTAGGAGGTTTTTTCCCCTGGCTTGTATATACACCTATTGCCCTAATGGGTCATTGATCTTTGTACATTCTAGTGGTAATACATTCAGTATTGTGTGTTGTGCTCCAAGCTTCTTCTTTTTCCTTCTACTATTCCTGTGCTTCCACATACATCTAAATCCAATAGTATGGGTCAAGTGAAAGAGTGCATTCAAATTTGACATGGTACATTGTAAGAATTCTCTACTTGTCAATTGGAAATAAATGGATTCTAAAAATCGACTTATGGCATAAAAGAATTGTGCACATAAAGTTAAAAAGGATAAAGGAAGTGAAAAGGAAGGGATTTGTGGGTGGTCTACTTGATCTTACATCTCAGAATTACCAACATTTGAACCATGCTTGTCAATTAGGGAAACAAAGCAGATTTCCATTGAAGAAGGGAGCACATGTGAGCAATGAAGTGTTGAATCACATGCACATTGATGTATGAGGACCTACAGGGGAGCGATACATTGGAGATACTAGATATTTTGTCACACTTATAGATGATCAATTAAGGTTTGTCTAGATGTATTGCATGAAGTCAAAGTCAGAGGTGTTTTACCACTTTAAGATGTTCAAAAACCTAGTGGAGAAGGAAATAGGGAAGTATATAAAGACTCTCAGATTGGATGGAGGAGGAGAGTATTTTTCAAATGAATTTTCAAACTTTCTACATGGACATGGCATCAAAATGCAATTCACTTGTAGGTATACACATCAGTAAAATGGGATGGTAGGGGGGGAAGAATAGATACATAGCAAAAGTGGCTAGAGATTTATTAAATTAAACGAATGTTCTGAACTCTTGTTGGGATGATGCAACAAATACAAACATATACATTATGAATAGGTTTCCAACCTCAGGAGTACATGGAGTTACACCTTATGAAACTTGGTGTGGTAAGAAACCCAACCTTTCACATCTCAAAGTATTTGGTTGTGTGTCTTATGTTCACATACCTCAAGAATTGAGACACAAGTTAGACCCAAAGGTAGACATGTGCATATTTCTGGGATATTCTTTAGAGAAAAATGGTGTTAGATGCTATAATCCTTGCAACAAAGAGATTAAGGTGTCTAGGTATGTAATATTTGATGATTTCTTGCCTTGCTATGGTAGCAAAGATGTGTTACAAGTTGGCAATGCATATGAAGTTGAGAAGAAGTTAAAGGAGCAACAACAAAGCATGGAGATGAGTGGTCCAACCACTTCAAGAAAACCATCAGAGGAGATTACTACATCACCTTGGCATGGAAGAACAAGGAATGAAGTTCATTCAAGCCAAATAAGTAGCAAAGAAAAGGAAAAGGCAAATGACAAAGACCATCAATGGGTAGACATGGACTCTACAAGTGACAAAGATGTGGAGAAATTAGAAACTCTAGGATTTGAAGCATCTAAATCAAGGAGGAGGAGGTTCATACCACCTAATGGTGAGTTAAGTTCATTTAATAGGGTTTAATACCCTGTTCTAGGTTAACTCATGATTCATTCATTACAAGACTCTATCCCTACATGAGGCAAATTATAGCTTATGAAGAACCTAAATTTTTGGAAGAAGCAAATAAGCATAGGGAATGGATTGAAGCCATGGAGGAGGAAGTCAAGGCACTTGAAGAAAATGATACTTGGTCATTGTTGCCAAGATCAAATGATACTTGAAGGCTCTTTATGGACTCAAGCAAGCCCTAAAGGCTTGGAACCAAAGACTTATGGACTACATGCTAAAATGTAGATACAATCACATTCATGCCAAGGTAAATTTAAGGGATTATACCTTTAGAGATGTACCACCCTTACAGTGGAATCCTATTCACAAGGTGCAAGAGGATTGAATCATTGTGTATTCTATAAGCTCTTCTGATCCATCTTGGATGCATGAAGATACTCAGAGAGGAAGAGGAAGGGTGCCTAAAAACAAGATAAAAAAGAACTTCTCAAGGATCTAGATTGGTTAGAGATCCAACCTATACATCAATGATCTTTCCAGATGAGGAAATTGAGCCTCATGATTGGGCAAAAATATTAGCAACCATGGACATTGCTATCAATGAAGAATAGTGGACACCTCATTGTGATGAGGAGAGTTATGATATCTCTTTGTTCATGTGTGAAACCTTGCTAGAAGAGTGTGACTATAATGAGGTCATAGAAGAAGAAGAAGAGAATGACGACAATCTAGATTCCATTGTGATGGATAGTTTCTTTGACTAAGAGGAGCACTATCTAGAAAATGTAGGAGTATTTACCCAAAAAGAAGAAGAACTTAGAATCATGAAAAAAAATGAGGTAAGCAAGCAAGGGGGCTGCTTGATGGAGTTTATGACTTCACGAAACTAAGTGGGAAACTTGTGGAATGCATACAACATAGGAAACAAAGGTGGTATGGTGCTTATATAGAGCTTTAATTTTCTTATAGTCTAGATAACCACCCACGAATTACTATAGGTGCACTTTTTGGTGGGTGAGTCATGGGATTTGAATGTGATTGAGTTTGGTGGAGCTTCTAGCTTGATTCCATGACTTTGGGTCCTCCGTTTTGATTAAAACACTTGGAAAACTTGTGGATGAGTCCTTTTGGATGGTTGAAACTTGATTTTCAACACTCCCCCTCAAGTCTCAACGCCTAGACCATTCATTCCAATGCATGCCTTAAGTGTTGTAGCTTTACCCCATCCATAGCTTTGGTAAACATATTTGCATATTAGTCCTTTGTATTGACATGATCCACATTGACATTGTTTGAAATGATCTTCTCTCTAATCAATTGGTAATGCACTACTATATGCATCAACCTTGCATGGAACACTGGATTTTGAGCCAAGCATATGCTACTTATATTGTCACAAAAAATAGGTACTTTCTTAACTTGCAAATCAAGATCAACAAACAGACTCTTGAGCTGCATAACCTCACATGAGATGTGCTATGCCTCTATACTCAACTTCGATCAAGGAGAGAGCCACTGTTGGTTGTTTCGTTGACATCCATGAGATGGTCTTCTTCCCTAGCATGATAATATATCCACTAGTGCTCCTCCTATCATCTTTGGAACCTACCCAATCAACATCACTATAATCTTGTACATTTAATCCATCATCAAATGGATAATATAGCTCTTTATTCATTGATCCTTTGAGGTACCTAAGTACCCTTTTGGCTACAACAAGATGAGGTACTCTTGGTGCCTATAAAAATTATGATAACATTCCAACTACATGTGCAATATCTGGTCTTGTCATAATAGCATACAAGAGAGAACCAATTATTGACCTGTACATGGTCACATCCTTCACTTCTTCACCTTCATAAGAACTTATTTTAACATTTACTTTTAATGGATTTGAAATGGGCTTGCAATCACACAAGCCAAACTTGTTCAAAAGATCTAGAATGTATTTCCTTTGCATCAAATATACACCTTTCTCTTTATATAATACTTCAATCCCAAGGAAGTACCTTTGAATCCCTAAATCAGAGATTTGAAACTCACATCCAATCTTCCTCTTTATTTCCTTCATGTTGACTTCATCATCCCTTGTAATGATGGTTGTGACCCCTAAGTGCTGCAAGTACAAGGAGTTGGTTCCCCAATCTTGTACCACCTACAATTGTCGTAGGAAGGTCTTCCTAGGATCATTTCATAGACATTATTTTTGCCAAAGTCACATATAGCAAAAGTGTGTTCAAACTCTACACCATAAGTGGTTAGAGTTATCCCTTCTAACAATCCTAAGGGCCTTTCAACATGGCCATTAGCCACTTGAAGCTTCATTCTAGTTGGTCTTAATGCGGGTTTGCCCCATTGCTTCCACAAGGAGGTGCTCACAATCACAACACCAACACTTGAATCTAAGATAGCTTTGGTTGTGTAACCTTGGTAGGTGACTTGAAGATAAGTATTACCTTCTTCACCTTCACTCATGTCTCCTTTTTTTCTAGAGGTATCTCTGGGACTTTCAGCTTAGAGCCTACTTTTGACATATTGGAACAACATTTTGGAACCTGATTCAGCATAGCTGAGGTTTTACTTTGAGCAGCTCTTCGAAGGTGAGATGAAACTACACCATAGTCTTCTTCACAATTTCGGTGTTTCTTGAAACCACCAAGACTTCGTTTCTTATTAGTATCATGGGATCTCTAATTTGAAGAGAATTAGATTCCCATGGGCCTCTGACTTGTGGCAACTCTTGTAAATAATTAGATTCAAAATCCAATCTTCCATCTTCTTGTTGCTTTACTTGGTCTTCGTAAATAGGTGGAATGTCTTGGGGAAATTGATCATGAAGATCATCAATTTTAGGAATAGGAGAGGGATTACTCTTCTCATTGGCCCATTTCTCTTCTTGTATTTCTCGCAAGAGTTCTTGAGAGTAATGTTCAATTTAAAGAGGCGTCTCATCATCCATGAAATCAAGAACATAAACTTTCATTTGCAATGAGCTTTCTCTTTCAACAATTGGTTGAGCATGTGGAGGTAAAGAAATATGCGGTTTGTTTACCAACTAGCCCTAGAAGTGCAAACCCAGTTTGATAGAATTTGTGTGATTGATCAATTGATTGGCCGTGAGCATAGCATGAGCTAGTTCTACCATTTTCATGCATATTTTTGTCCATTCATTCTCTAGATCTGCTCTAGGGTAACTCTTGTCTAGGTCAAAAACTATTGGTGCTTCTTGAAGTCAAGCCTGATAGGTGTTGAGCATCATGTCCAAGCCTTTGGAAGTTGGATACATCAAGACTGTCCTACTTCGGGTGGTGATGAGGTTACATGAGGTTGATTAGATGGTGATGTTCATGGTGATGGTGGTGATGTGTGAGAGTATGTCTGAGATGTGATTTCTATAAGTTTAGCTTTATTCTCTCTTAATCTTTCTTCAAGTGTGCTCATCTTCTTTGTCCATTGTCTTTTCATTTGTTCATGACTATCTTCCAAGCTCTTATCATTTTCGTAGCTAGACTCTCACTCTTGCTAACCGCTGATCTCTTTTCTTGACCTAAGCCTTGGTTTTGCTTTAATGCCTGAGCTCTAATGACTACTTGTAGTGGGGCAATGCAAGTCACACTTCCATTAGAATCTACTACTAACATAATGATGTTAATAGGAGTGATCTTCAACACATTGTTTGGGTTCTTGGGACAATCCTATAAGAGGTGCTCCTTCCCACAATGTGGACAAGAACCTTGAATTGTCATTGATTGGGGTTGCATCGGTGCAAGTACAAGGCAATCACGATTGAAGTGATCTCCCTGGCATCTATAACATGGTCCTCTAGGGGCTTGTGGTCTCATTTGTCTCAATTGGGTCTTGGGTTTAGGATTTATATACATGACATTGAAGTATTTTGGCTCCCAATTAGGTTCCATAGGTAGAGCCTCATATTGATACCGATAAGTCTCACTATGCTCGACTGACTCCATGTAGAAAGCTCATGGACTATCTTCATGGGTTTAGTCAAAACTTTGAGCATGAGAGTCATTTTCTGAGACCAATGGAGCCATCATGACCAATGCTCTATTAGGGCTCTCCTCTACCACTGCATACTTAACTGAAATCACATTGGCAAGAGGTGGCAGTTGGTTTCGTATGGTTGTGGCCTATATGGTGCCTGATATTGTTGTTGGTATTGAGGTGGATATTGTGGTTGTGGACTATAATATGGATGTTGGTATTGGTTCTGATACTACATTGTTGGTAAGGTTGTTGATAAGTTTATCTAATAGCCTGCCTATTGTATAGACAATCTTGAGCCGTGTGGTTCATGTATTTCCTCTAAATAATGGAGTATGGAGCATTTGATTCTCTCATGTTCTAGTTTTGCATTGGGCATACATTAGCCATGTGGTTGTCTTCACATGTATAACATTGCTTCAACAAGGTGACCCTTGGTGTTTGTCTATTTTGAACTCCTAGCTTCTTGGCAACCTGCTCAACTAACTCATCTATCTTAGTGGAGGGTCTAGAAGTATGACTAGTAGAACTATAAAAATCCTTATAGTTTGGATAGTTCTAACTCCCCATCCAAGTTGTCTTCTATATCAATACACATTCTCAAGCATTTATCTAGTGTGATAGGCTCCTTGAGATATACATAAGATCTAACTTTTTGGCTTAAAATCTATCTGAAAACATGGAAACTTGTTTTTCTTGTCTAGGTAATTCAGGTGTGGGACATATTTCCATGTATTGTTTGAATCTGTGTCCGGCTAGCCAAATTATTTCTTGGGTTGTCTACTTGAAGCCATTGATCAAGGATGATCTGTTACGCCTGATGCCACTCTTGGAAAATTCTACAATAAATGCTTCTAGCAGTTGACCTATATTTTGGTAATTGCAACTATTAAGGGGTTGAAAACAAGCTAAGGCAATACCCTTGAGGGTCAAGTGAAAGGCCTCAAAGTAGGTGAACAATTCCTAAACCTGTTCAACTCTCAGCACTTGTTTGAGCTGGGCCACATGATCATAAGGATCTCCTAACCTATCAAAGTAGCTTGACCACTTGAGAGGTTCTAAGGGTTCTTGGTTACTCTTGGGGTTTAGACAATGGAAAATCATGTTCCTCTCTTTGATGCCTATGTGGTCTATGTTTCTCTCTTTCATGCCTTTCACTTACAAGTCTTGATCTATCTTTACCCATAGTGTGTGCAAAGCTTACCTCACATCTCTCTCTATCTTTTTCCCTCTAGGTTTCATGAGCCTAGGATGATCCTACACCTTGGAGCCCATGGGAGACATTAGATCAAGGTGGAGGAAAAATCAGTTTGCCCTTCCAAGTGTATGCATGCCTACCATGCTCTGTTACCAAGAACATTCTTTCCGACGTGTTATCCAGATAGACAACTTTGCATGGTATCTCAGGATCTTTAAACTCATAGATGGTGACTCTACCTATTTTGCTAAGTTCATCTGGCTTGAATCTCAAAAACGCTTCCTCCGTTTCTCTATTCAAGAATAGTTCTATGCTTTTGTTGTCTTGGGGAACCCACTATATGATAATCACTCAGGTCAAGAAGGATTTGCCTTGAGGAGTCTTGGGTTCTCGTCCTAGGCCTCCTTGCATAGGTGTCCTATCTCGTTCTCGGATTGACATTTCCAAACTCAATTGTCCTATTTGGTAAGATGGTAACCACGTACATGGTTCCTTGCTTATCAATGTATGAGCCCTGTTTGAATTTTACCATTGGGTGTTCAAGTCCAAAGGGTTGATGGAGAGTTTTGAGTTCGACAACTTATCACCTAAGACCATCTTCATAGATGTGAGCAACTAATCGGTTGGTCCTTATGTATTCTGATTGTATTGTATAGGGACCTTCTGGTGTAATTTCAGAATCACTAATTTTGGAGCTTAATATGTATGGGTAATCATCTAATTGTTGGGCCCAAGATCTTGTAGAGGTTTTAACACTCACCTCAGAGGATCTCACACTACGACGATCGGCCTTTCCTATGTGTTTATACAGTGAGGGGTGTTCTCTTGATGTTGTATCTTCCTGATTGGAGTGAATTAGGGACTTATGTGTGTCTCTTTGTATGGGATTTCTGTCAACTTATTTGTGTCTCTTTGTATGCAATTTATCTAACCCCTGTTCTTAGAGAGGGGGCCTCTTCGGCAGCTTCAAATACTAGTAATTGGCAAGGCGCCCTATTGAATATTCCCGTTTTCCTTCATCGGTGGATTCCTCGGGGATGCCTACCTTGGTCGCTACAAATCGAACCTTCTTTTTCAGCTCGTGTTTGTAATTGTAAGTTTTTTTTTTTTTTTTTTTTTTTTTTTTTTTTTCGGCCGAGGCCTACTCCCCCTGACTTTAACTTTGAAATTAACAACTGTACAAGGAAGGGCATAGTACCCATGGGACCCCCCTTATCCCACAAGAACAGGGGTTAGACAGACCGGGAAGGACTTACAACGAGGTAGACGGCCCGAAGGCACAGCGGACTGACGCCCGAAGGCAGTTTTCCATGCCCGAAGGCGGTTTTTCCACGCCCGAAGGCGGTTTACATATCCCGCAGCGCTGGGGGATTGAACCCTTGCCCCCGCCTCAAGAGGCGAGGGACTCAACCGCTAGACCAGGCATCTTGGGATGTTTGTAATTGTAAGTTTTTTTTTTTATATAAAGGAAGTTCGGCAATAGCCTACTCTCCCGGACTTGAATTAAATTAAGAAACAAAGGTACAATAGAAGGGGACTAGTGCCCACGGGACCCCCCAAATCCCACAAAGCAGGGGAAGCTTGATTGAATCCTAGGTTGCATTACAAAGAAGGTTGATCACCCTCTCGTCGCCCTCATGCGAGGCCCACTTGGGTTTGAGCTTGTTGTTGATCAACAGGAGGACTTGATGGTGCCTGAAGGGGGGGGATTTCTTACTGTTGACAATCCTTTTGCCAAGGAGGAATAGTGATTTCTCAATCGACCACTCCCTGGGGGGATCGCCGAAGTTGAGAGCACACCTCTCCCGCCAAATTTTCCACAGGACTTCCCCTCTGATTGCGTTCCAGAGTGCCGTAGAGCAGCCAATCGCTTCTCCCAAAAGGACTTGTTTCCAACTAAGCTGTTTCTGAAGTCTGATTTTCATTCCAACCATCTGCCAGATTTTGTAGGAGTTGGGGCAAGTAAGGAAGATGTGTGGGACATCTTCGATAGCACGGTGACAGCGTTTGCACCAAGGAGGGAACCCACAAAGTTTGCTTGCCTTATGGTTGGTCCAAATTCCTCGATGAAGAATTTGCCATAGGAGGACAGACTTCTTAATCTCTATAAGTGGGTGCCAGATACCCATGAATTTCATGTCCCACCGAAGCCGCGTCCAAGACAGGCACCACTTCTTGTTGAGGCTGATCTGGAGGTCAGTCGTTTCTTTGATGTTTGGGATTTTGAGTAGGCTATTTCCATTGTGCCATTTGAGACCACGCGCGTTCGGTGTGTCGTGTCCCATGAGGAGGCGAGTCTTGTGACGATCCCAAGCGAGGCATCTGCTTTGCAAAGTGTTCCATTCTTCGTAGGAGATGTTTATGTGAGGGTCAATATCCTCGAAGTTGATCCAGCTGTTGGTGTCTTGTTTCCAGAGGTGTTTCCATTTTTTGAATCCTTTGTTCCATAACTTCTTGGCATTTTGAATGTTCCACGACTCCACACTCCGGATGCCATGTATCGGAAACCAGATAGAGTCGTTTTGTCTGATTCCGGCCGCCCACTTCCAGTCTTCACTAATTCTTGTGAAGCTTTTGACTTTATTCCAGCCCTTCCAAAGGGAGCACACGAGATTGGAGCCTTTCGGGAAGACGGGGATCGGGGAGAAAAGCAGGGTCATGATGTCGAGATTCTTCCAGTTCGGGCACCCCATGAGGGCCAACTCATGCTTGTTTCTGAAGATCAGCTTGGCCCACGAGGCCTCCCTATTGCACCAAGCCTTAATCATCCATTTGGCTGCCAGTTTGTTGGCCATACACCCAATGTCCAGAATACCCAGCCCCCCGCTATCTCTAGGGCTAGTGCAGATGGCCCATTTGATTTTAGGCACCCCCCTTCTGTTATGATCGCCCGTCCAAAGAAAGTTTCTACAAATACTATTCAGTTTGGACAGGCCTTGCTCGTTCGGTCTCCAGCAAGAAAGGAAATAGATGGTAGAAGAAAGGAGGAACGTGTTGATAACCATCGCACGTCCAGCGAGATTGATTTGCATACCTCTCCAATAGTTAAGCTTGTTTTCAAGTTTGGCAAGCACCCAGTTCCATCGCTGCTCCATAGAGACGCCAAACCCCAAGGGGATTCCAAGAAGTCGAAAGATTTGGCCCTGCGGAATGATTTGACAGCCATGATCAATGAGAAGGCCAGGATGATGTCCCACAATAGCCCTGAAGGCGGTCTTAGAGTGGTTGATTTTGGATCCAGAGGCATCACAGAAGGTAGCAAGACACCTCCAGAAAGTCTCCAGGCTAGTATTATCATTGTGAACGAACGCGTTCATATCATCAGCAAACAGTCTCATGATGATTTGACCGTGGTCTTGAGGCAGCCGGAGGCCTTTGATATTGCCAGCCTCAACATGATGTGCCACAAGTCTGCTCAGCCCCTCAGTGGCGACGGCAAAAAGAAGGGGGGCCAGAGGGCACCCTTGTCTGATAGACCTTTTAAGATGGATCGCCTTCGAAAGTTTTCCGTTAACGTTAATTTGGGTCGTTGCGTTTCCAAGAAGGGTCGCGATCATCTTGGTGAATTTCTGACTACATCCGAGATCTTGGAGCGACTGCAGAATATAGTCCCATTCTAGCCTGTCGTAGGCTTTGTCAAAATCGATCTTGAGGAAGACCACATCTTGATTAGACTCATTTGCAAATTGAATACCTTCCCAAATATCCAAAATGGTTTCCAGGATAGACCTGCCTTTGATGAAACCTTTTTGGTCCTCACTAAGCCAAGATCTCAGGTGGCACGAGATTCTGTTGGCGATGACTTTGGCGATGATCTTGTATCCTGTTTGGAGCATCGTAATAGGCCGCCAGTTCTCGATTCTGTTCTTTTCCCCCTTCTTGTGTATCAACTTGATAATTCCATTATTTAGACAAGAAGGAAGAGCACCAAACTTTAGCGCTTCTTGCCAAACCATCCGAAGAGGGGTGGCAACCACCAGCTTGAAGGATTTAAAGAACTCGTTAGTGAGTCCGTCGGGTCCTGGGCTTTTACCGAGAGGGAGGGCATCAATGACCTCAATGATTTCTGATTCAGAGATAGGAGCATGGAGCAGGGAGTGGAGGTTGGGTGGAATCCTCCGGGGGGAAACCCTAGAAATGGCAGCCATACAGTCCCTTCTATGGTGGGAGAGGGGGTTCGAGGTTCCCAGGAGTCTCGTGAAGTGCCCTTCGATGATGCCAAAATTATCTTCTTCCGAATTGTAAGTTGCTGCCTTGCCAAACTCTTGATATAATGATGTTTTTATAAACCATCTCCCTGCTAAGTTCTCATAAATCATGTAGTTGAAGAGTTATTTGACTGTAGTTGCGTGCGTGCGTGCGTGCGTGCGTGTGTGTGTGTGAGAGAGAGAGAGAGGATAACATGTACCGGTCGCCAAACTGGTGCATATGCCAAATCATTTGACAGAAAGTACCCACTCATTAACAGAAAGTAAAAACAAATTTAAGCGGTAGTGTCATGTGTATATCAGGACGGATGTCACTAACTTTGAAGAATTCCCATATGCCATCATCCAGTCCTGAGGTCGCTGATCGCTGTGTGGTCGACGTGCTCAAGAGAAAAGTAACACATAACTATGTACCAAAAGCGGGCTCCTTAAAAGACAAGTATTAAGAAATGCAACTCGCTCCTTAAAAGAACTTCTACCCTGCCCGATCCTCTGCTCCAAAGCTCAGGCCTTGCCTCAGCTGGGGGAGCTGTCTCCCATCTCTAACGCATCACCTTCGGTATCATCTAACCGGGGGCCTCCTGTCTCTTTGAGCAAAAGACTATCTCTCTGTTAGAAAGATATAGATGGATGGACGCAAGGACACATAGAAATACATACATACATACATATAAATACATACGTACATGCATACAAACTTACGTACATACATTCATTATGAATATATATATATATATATATATATATATATATATATATATATATATATATATATATATATATATATATATATATATATATATATATATATATATATATATATATATATATATATAGGTGGTGCAGAGAGCTCCGCTTGGATGATGTCATGTGGTAGGGTCTGCTTGCAACGGAACAAGTGTGAGATCATACATGGGTGCCTCTACTTAAAAAGGTTGGGTGTGTTGGGATGTCTAATTTTTGTTTTTATATATATATAAAAGGTTATATTTCTGCCTTCAATAAGGGCTGTGTGGATTGACTATTGCATCAATCTAAGTATCTTTTCTCAGTGGAAAGATTGTAATGGAATGTGATATATTTCAGGGAGCAGTTCTAACAGCTTTGTCAGCTACAGTTGATTATTTGAGACCACCTGCATGTGCAATACAAGGAATCGATTGCAAGAAGGCAAGCAGAACTCAAATTGGATTATTGCACTCTATATCATTGCTCTAGGTTTTGGTGAAATTTTTCAAGAGAAGGTCAGCAAAGTGAAAATTTTCAACTACTTTTATGCTGCAATGTCTATCAGTACCCTCCTTGCAAGCACATTGCTAGCATATATCGAGAATGAGGGTAAATGGGCAATGGCATTTTGGATCTCTAGTGGTATGGGCACTGTTGCTTTATTTTCTTTTCTGGTTCCTACCCGGTGATACAGATTCCATGAAACAGGAGGAAATGCTTTGTGTAGAATTGCTCAAGTTGTCACAACTGTTTTCAGGAAGAGACATATCAATATTCCTCTGGAAGGCAATCAGCTTTATGAGGTTAGCAACATAGAATCCACCATCAAAGGTAGTCGAAAGATGATTCATAGAAGTTCACTGAGATGACTTATCCGTTAAGTAGTATAGTTTGTTGGACTATGCCTGAAGTTCTTATCTCTGTTTGTATGCTCAAGTCCTTGAATGGGAGAAATAGGCTCTATTTTTGCTTTTGCATAGTAGAAAGATTATGAGTGATGGGAAAGCTCAATAAAGTTGTAGAGAGCTGCAATTGATTTTTTTTCCTCCATTTTAGAACTAGAATGCAGGCTGCAGCTTCTGCTACCTCATACTAAGTTGTGGCAAAGCTTAGAGCTTCAGCATTATGTATATCAGAAAGTCATAGCATGGGTTGGTTACTGGTTTCACGTCTGGCAGTGCTTTTCTTGCGTACCAGAGCTAGTATTCTGCTCAAATTGTCTTATTCTTGAGTAGATAGATGCTGACATTCCATCAATTTTCTGGTTGTTTAAGTGTTTGGACAAAGCTGCAGCAATCACGGAGACAGATTTTGACAATGAAAACAACCAGATTAGGAGGAATTCTTGGCATTTGTCACTACCTTTGGAGAATTCCCATATGCCATCATCCAGTACTGAATAAGGAGACTGGTCGCTGATCGCTGTGTGGTCGACGTGCTCAGGGGAAGGTAACACATAACTATGTATCAAAAGCGGGCTGTGTTATAAGAACTTTTTAACTTATCCTTGAGGCCGCTGCATAACTTGTCAGGAGCAATTGATTATTGTTTCCTTACTCGTCAGGAAACTTTTATCTTACTCTGTTGCTGACTTGCCCTACTTTGAGGTCCAAAACGTGTTTATAACTTGACCATTCCAGATTGTCAAAAAGAGTTTATCCTTTATTTGATTACCTATTTGCAATTGAGATGATTAACTTAGTAGCTATGTGTCCATTGATTTCAATAACAATGCATAATAACTCACATGATCACTTATATGTTGAAGTCTATGATTCATATTATTTTTCATATAAGAAAAAAGTAAGGTTGCATCACAAAATATCAGAGACATTTTATCATCCTCGTCATAAGATAGGTTCCCGTCGACAGTCAAAAGTCAGAATCCTGTTAGAAACAATTTTGGAGCAAAGCCATCATTTGCTTGTAGGTCCTGAATAAGAGAGAGTTTTTTTTCAATACTTGAAAGCTAAGTTGGGAAAAGGACATATTTTTATAGTTGATCAGAATAAATGTTTCAAAGTACATTGTGATGCATGTGATGATCTATTTTTGGGAAACCTCTCGGCTAAAACTTTTTCATGTAAAGAAGCCAAAGATTCACATGCTTGATTGTATTCAACAAGGCTCTTCTGCTTGCCTTTTCTAAAGGTTGAGCATAATTCATGCAGAGCTTGAACATGTGTCTTAGACATATTTCATGGATGACCATATGTCAAGTGATGTTTTTGCTTGCCGAGCTAATGTGGGCATGGCCTGTTCGTTATGCCACAAACTGGCTGGATGGTTGATCCCGGTTCAAACACCACAAGGGGTCTCTGACTCTCTACATACCAGTGTCTATCTATATGTGAGGGCTGCCTGCCCCTTACCTATCGAATGTAAAGGCTGCCTCTACTTAACAAGGTTGTAATGGAATGTGATATATTTCAGGGAGCACTTCTAACAGCTTTGCTACACTTGAATATTTGAGACCACCTGCATATGGAAGGAATCGATTGCAAGAAGGCAAGCGGAACTCAAATTGGATTATTTTACCTTGAACTCTATATCATTGCTCTAGGTTTTGGTGGTTACCTGCTCAATCTTTTAAGTTTTTGGGCTGATCAGTTTGATGAGGAACATCCCCAAGAGAAGGTCAGCAAAGTGAAATTTTTCAACTAGTTTTATGCTGGAATGTCTATTGGTACCCTCCTTGCAAGCAGGTTGCTAGCATATATCGAAAATGAGGGTAAATGGGCAATGGGATTTTGGATCTCTACTAGTATGGGCACTGTTGCTTTATTTTCTTTTCTGGTTCCTACCCGGCGATATGGATTTCATGAAACAGGAGGAAACCCTTTGTGTAGAATCGCTCAAGTCGTTACAGCTGCTTTCAGGAAGAGAAATATCAAAATAACTCTGGAAGGCAATCAGCTTTATGAGGTTAGCAACACAAAATCCACCATCAAAGGTATTCGAAAGATCATTCATAGCAGTTCATTGAGGTAACTTATCCGTTAAGTAGTATAGTTTGCTGGATTATGCCTTAGATGTGCATTCCTAGCATGTCAGAAGTTTTTATGGCTGTTTGTATGCTCAAGTCCTTGAATGGGAGAAATTTTGCTTTTGCATAGTAGAGAGTGATGGGAAAGGTCAATAAAGTTGTAGAGAGCTGCAATTGATTTTTTTCCCCTCCATTTTAGAACTAAAATGCAGGCTGTAGCTTCTGCTACCTCATACTAAGTTGTGGCAAAGCTTAGAGCTTCAGCATTATGTATATCAGAAAGTCATAGCATGGATTGGTTATTGGTTTCATGTCTGGCAGTGCTTTTCTTGTGTACTAGAGCTAGTATTCTGCTCAAATTGTCTCTCTCTTGAGTAGATACATGCTGAGATTCCATCAATTTTCTGGTTATTTAGGTGTTTGGACAAAGCTGCAGCAATCACGGAGACAGATTTTGACAATGAAAATAACCAGATTAGAAGGAATTCTTGGCATTTATGTACAGTGACACAGGTTGAAGAGTTGAAATGGGTATTGCGCATGCTTCCTGTATGGGCATCTACCATATTTTATACTCTGGCATACATACAAGTGTATTCACTCTTTGTGATTCAAGGTGCAGCCATGGACACACAATTAGGGAGTTTTAATGTGCCTCCTGCAAGCCGCAGTAGAGTGTTTGACTGTCGTTTTATGTGTTTTAGCATATAACTACTGGCTGCTTCCTCAGATCAGAAAATGGATTGCTCTAGAACAGGGGTTGAGTCTAACCTATATTCCCAGCCTCAAAGTGAAACTTTTTATGCTCCCAACATCAAGTTGAGAAGTTCTAGTCAATCTATATTTTCTGAAAATAGGCTTGTTGATTTTACTGAATCATCCTGAATGGGTGCAGTGAACTTATCGACTGATTGGATGTCATTATAAACTCATGGATACATGGAAATTCTGAATATGCTCAAGTAATAGCCCTAAACAGCCTTGCCAATTACCTTAGGACAATTTGTTGCCAGTTACCTTATTTCTAAGAGGTGAATCACTTAAAGGTCATTTCCTATTCTTCATAGCCGCATCGTATCCAGATTCCATGTGCTTTATTCAATAGAGGAGTTTCAATCTCTCCACATATGCAAGAAAAAAGGTGAAGAATGATTTGGTCTATAAGGTAAATAAAGATATCGTAACTGATTGAGGTGCTTCCGGCTTGTCTCAAGTTGACTTCCATTAACCATTTTAGCATAAGTTAAACCTCATTAATTTTAGTCCTGTCGTCATCAACAACATTATGTAAATTGGTTGACCACCTTGAAGGAAGTACTACAGTATCACACATTTCAACGTTCATATTTGTATCCTTCATGCATGCAGTTGTTCCCAACATCTCGCACAGTACATGCTACAAGAGATTGAAATCTTTCTTGTGAATGACAAATCCATAATGTATAAATAAAAAGATGGTTTTAGTATTCCCATCATCCAAGTTTGTGTTGTTTTGAAAGCAATGCATATATCAAAAGACCAAAAAACACGTGGAACAAAAGGCTTATTCTTTCTTAAAGGAAGTCCGATCGTTGAGATTTACTCTTCCTATTGAGATTGCATTAATTCCAAAGTACAAGGAAAGGTGGGCATAATACCCATTGACCCCCTATATCCCACAAAGTAGGGTTTAGATGTCTAGCATAACCAGGATACAAAGCCTGAAGGCCTGCTAAGGGAGAATTGGCAAAAATCACCGCTAAGGGAGAATTGGTAAAAATCACGTGGAACAAAAAGGCTTACTCTTGTTTCAACCATCATAAGAACTAATAATCGGAAATGCTTTATTGAAACATGTTGTGAAAATGGACAACACGTGAAATATTCAAGTGGAACATTGTGGTAAACGTTTGATTTGCAATGCATTATGTATTTTAGGTTAGTGAAATATTTTGGATGTATGCTCTATTGCTTTGAGATATAGGTTCCATGTTTAACAATATACATTTTAGCAATGCAAACAAGTGACTCGAAGCACTATAATGCTTTGAACTTTTTCTTTTTTTCAATGCAAACATCCATGCATTCATGGGATAATCATCAATGAGTCATTGAGTATATGTAACAACTAGAACAAGTTTTAGACATATGCATCATTACACGTTGATTGTATCTTTCTTTTAGCTTTAATAAAATCATGCTTACTAGACGAAGAATGATGCATTTGGGCTAGTAGATGTCATTTCAAGAATCTTTAAGAGGTGCCTTGAGAGTGGAAATACAAATATTCATCCTAGACATCTATGAATGCAACAAACTAGTGTAAACTATAACCCAACCATGCATATCAAAGTTTGACACATGACAATTTTTGGGAATTACAAGTGAAGTAATTTGATGGCGATGCACCACAATGCACTCTCCTTCTCGAGAGCTCCATAATGATATTCTTGGAGTAGAAACCGAGCTCCTAGCGCTGCACACAGTACTCCGCACAAAGGCTACAGAATACGTAAAAAAACACAATACAAAGGGAGCACGAACACATACTTCTTAGGTGCTACAAATGCAATCGAACTTACATTCTCTGACTGACTAGGCCACTATATGTTTTACTAAAGAAATACAAAAGTGTTCGGTGGCCATTTGGCCTTTCACATGGACACTAAAGATAACAATCTCCCATTAATGGCCGTATTTTGATGATGATGCACCTCATTGTGCTCTCCTTCTCGAGAGCTTCACGATGATATCCTCAGAGTAGAAAATGGAGCTCGTAGCACTACACACGGTACTCCACACACAGGCTATAGAATACACAGAAAAACACAATACAGAGGGAGCATAAACATAGAATTCTTAGGTGCTATGAATGTGGTCGAACTTACAATCTATGGCTGACCATGCCACTATATGTTTTATTAAAGAACATATAAAAAAGTGCCCGATGAACATTAATCCTTTCACATGGACACTAGTGATAACAATCTCCCAATAAAGGGCAATATGGCCAAAGAAAATATGGGAGAAAAAAATGAAGAATGATAAAGAATACCTGAGTGTAAGTATACAAACTATACCTGAGTGTAAGTCACAATATACAAGTGACTATGTAAGATCATGAATCAAGAAACCCCCATCAAGTGACAATAGTGTAGAAAGCTATCTTGTTGTAGAGCTTTAGTCAAAGCATCTGCATTATTATCTCGAGTATGAACCTTCTCAAAAATAATGCGCTCAGTGGCTAAGCAATCTCTAATGAAGTGATACCTCACCTCAATGTGCTTGGTCTTTGCATGATAGACCCGATTCTTAGCCAAATCAATGGCACTCTGACTATCACTAAGCAAACAAAGTACATGCTGAGGTAGATCCATATCACAAGCAAGGCAAGAAAGCCACAATGCTTCTTTACATGCCTCACTTTCTACAACATCCTTTGTTTTTGTGGTGGAAATAATAGTACATTATTGAAGACAAGATCTCCAAGAGACAACACCTCCAACAAAATGAAAAATCCACCTTGATGTAGACTTATGATTGTCTACACAACCAGCATAGTCAGAATCTATGTAATCAATAATGGATGGTTTTCCTCTACCTAAGCATTGACACTTGTCCTTAGTGTCATTGTCGAAACGATTTCATCCTTTGAATTGACAAATAGGAAAATTAAAAAAATTTACTTCTAGAGTAGTTATCTCTAAACTCTCAAAAACACATTTGATAAGCTTCTTTTATTTGATTAACCTCTCTTATACTTGTAGGTAGCAAAATTATAAAGATGTAAACTGATAAGAACTCATTATATGAATTCTTTATGTTTATGATATTGTATATAATTGAATGGATACAAGTCCTAAGAATAAATGTACTTAACCTTGCGAGCATGGGTATGATTAAACATATGCCCATATTGTTCGAGTTAGACGTCTGGGGAAGCACGCAAATAGCACAAGGAAGAAGAAGAAGCTTGGAGCACAACAGACAATACTGAATGTATTACTAGAGAATGCACAAAGATAAGTAACCCATTAGGGCTATAGGTCTATATACAAGCCGAGGGAAAAAAAATCTCCTAAAGAGGGAAAAAAGTACTCCGGTAGTCCTAGAGTGTTCACACACATCACTACCTAAATATATCAACAAATCCCCCTTGGGAGTGATGCGGTGAACAAGGAGCTTGCACTCATGTATAAGGAAGTGCCAAGCTATGTGGAATCAATCCACAAAAAGAAGTAAGCCCAAACCTTTGCGGAAAGCTTCAAACTTCTCCCTACGCAGAGCCTTCATAAAAAGGTATGCAATGTTTTCCTCCATGGGCACATATGCCAAGTTGATCTCCCTAGCAGAGAACCTCTCCCTGACATAATGATAATTCACCTCAATGTGCTTAGTGCGAGCATGGAACACAAGGTTCCTCGCAACTGCCAATGCGCTCTGACTATCAGTGAAGATGGTGGTGGCAGAAGACTGATCAACAACTAAATCAGCCATAAGGCATGTGAGCCACATACATAATAGTCGCTATGAAAGCTGCCCTATACTCATCCTCAAGCAACCAACCTAGTCAAAGTTAGAAAAAGCATGCAAATCTGGCGGTAATGATCCCCCCTTGGAATAAAACAACCCAAGTAGCCAGGTACCACTCAAGTAGCGAAAGATGCGCTTAACCGCTTGCCTATGTTTGACACCTAGGCAATGCATAAACCTACTCATCTGTGAGATAGCAACCTGAATATCTGGCCGAGTAATGCATAAGTAAATCAACCATCCAGCAACCTGGTGATAGAGAACATCATCAAATGCATCTCTAGCATCATGAAGACTCAATCGTGAACTTGTTTCCATAGTGGTTGCAATAGATTTACAGTTTTCAAGGACAAAATGCTGCAATAATGTGTCAATATATTTTGTTTGACACAGCCATTCCACCATCAACATGCATAAATTGAATGCCCAAATAGTGATGCAAATGCCCCAAATCAGACATCTCAAATGAGGCATGTAAATCAGCCTTAAAATCAACAATATGCCTCTCATGAGGACCAATGAGCAGGATGTCATCAACATAAGCCACAATGATCATAAGTACATCATTTGTGTCAGGGGAGCACTAGAATGTGCTCTTTGACTACAGTAGACAAGATTTCGGAAATACACTTATGATTACAAGAACACCCTCGTAGGGAAAATAAGACAAGAAGACGTGGCTAATACAAGACGTCCCACAACCCGGGACCAATAGGTATGGAAAACTGGACTAGAGGTGATACAGGAGATCCCACAACCCAGGATCGTAAGTATAAGACAATATGTTTGGATTACAAGAACTCCCTTCTGGGAGATCAATTGAATACAAGAAAGAACTTGACAAGATCTCGTACTATGAGATTACAAGAGGACAAGACAAGATGTCCCAAAACTAGACTAGAAAGGACTAGAACAAGAAACAAGACAAGAATTGGAACTGGAACTTGGAGAGTACTTACTTGGTGGTCATGAATCCTTGAGCTCCCGAGACTGGTATTTGCAAGACTGATTATGAATGTGGCCAACCCCTCCTTCTATAGGTTTTCCAAGGGCGATTACAAATTGATGATGTCATCACTTCGAAGCATGGTCTCTGGATGTCAGAATCAAGTAAGAAGACAATTGATCTTAGGGTTTTGGCACGTTCCGGACGCAATGGAAGCATTAGTTTCCCCAAATTCTGAACCAATCATGAGATATAGGATTCACAAGGAATCTGAGATTCAAGATCGTTTCCTTTGTCCATGACATTACCTCCTCCTCAAGCGACGAGTTCCACAAGGAGCGGTCACGTTCTCTAATCTCCGCTTTATTGGATTTCTTATGAGCTTCTCCTTCTAGATGGTGACACTAGGTATCAAACACGTCCACTATGGCAATAAGGTCTTTATCATGAATTTCATAATTAATTTCTGGAGGGGAAAATTTCCTTGAATTATGTGCAATTGGATGTAGGTGTCCATCATCTCTATATTGGGAAAGAATGGTCCCTAGGGAAAAGTCTGATGCATTTGTTTCGAGGAGGAAGGGCTTACTGGAATCAGGATGAACTAGAATTGGAGCAGTAGTGAATGCTAATTTCAAGGTCTGAAAGGCATTTTCTGCTTCTTCGGTCCATGAGAAATTGGAGTTCGTTGTAAGCTTGGTAAGAGGTGTCACTATCTTGGAGTAATCTCTGATGAATATCTTGTAGAAGTTAGCAAATCCTAGAAAACATTGTACATCTCGAACACATGAAGATGGTTGCCAATCAAGGATTGTCTCAATCTTCTTAGGGTCCATAAAAATTCCTTTATCTGATATAATGTACCCTAAAAATTACACTTCTGTCTTATGGAAAGAGCACTTCTCTAATTTTGCATATAATCCTTTTTCTCTTAGTTTCTCTAGGACTACCTTTACATGACGTTCATGATCCTTCAGATTTTTGGAGAATATGAAGATATCATCAAGGTATATTACAACAAGATCATCTAAATATTCTCGAAAGATATCATTCATCATATGTTGGAAGACAGCTGGAGCATTTGTGAGACCGAATGGCATAACTACATATTCAAAATGGCCATACCTTGTTTGAAATGCTGTCTTCCATTCGTCTCCTTCTCTGATCCTGACAAGGTTGTAAGCTCCTCAAAGGCCAATCTTTGTGAAGAATTTTGCTTTTCCAAGGTGTTCCAAGAGCTCTGATATGAGTGGTAGAGGGTATCTGTTCTTTATAGTGAGTTTATTCAATCCACGATAGTCTACACACATATGAAGAGTCCTGTCCTTCTTCTTTACAAATAAAATAGGAGCTCCTACTAGAGACTTTGAGTGCTTGATAAACCCCTTTGCTAGATTCTCATCAATGTTCTTGCGTAGTTCTGTAAGTTCCTCTGGGGATAGTCTGTAGATTGGTCCAAAGGGTGGTTGTGCTCCCTCTTGAAGTTCTATGGCACAATCATAAGGTCTCTGCTCTGGAAGGATATCTTCATTCTTCTTTTCAAAAACATCTTCAAATCCTTTGTACTGATTGGGTAGATGCATTGGATCATCTTTCTTGGATTCTTGAGCTAGTATGGCATAGATCATATATGTAGGTTCCTTCCTTATTGCATGTATGAAGGCTTTGGCTCTGACATACGTTGGGTTCTTCTAGATATCTCGACGGGTGATTTTATTCTTTTCCTAATTAATATCTGGATTGTGCTTCTTTAACCAGGGCATTCCAATGATAACTAGATGTACTGGGCTCGATATTACATTGAAACATATGTGGGATTCATGGTCACCAAGGTGTACTCTTAATGGTGTGGTTTCCATGGTTATATTCCCAGATGCTAGAGGTTGTCCATCTACTACTTCAGCTACTATGGGTTTGTTCTTTCGAAGTACAGGAATTCCATGTTTCTTAACCAATCCTTCATCGATGAAACATGAAGAGGCTCCTGAATCTACAAGGGCTGTAAGGGAAAGGGTCTTCTTGGGCATGATTAACTTGAGAGGTGCAAGACATGTTTCTATGGGTGTAGCTGGAATTGTGAGACCTTTTCTTATATCATGGTCCGGCTGCACGGTCTCTTTTACAACTCGACTTGCTCGTTTCCCTGCTCTACAAGGGTGACTACGACTTTGGAGTTTGCTTTCTTGTTCGGATAATTAATTGCAATATGTCCAGGGTTTCCATAATAGAGACATGACTTATTAACTCTGCTTCTCTGTTTCTCTTCTCGTGTTAGAGGCTGAATCCTAGTTACATCTATTTGCATAGGTTTAGGCATAGACTCATGTTTAGGAGTGGGCTGGAAGGGTTTCCATTGGCGAGGTCTTCCTTCTACTTGTTTTTCTTGTTTCCTTTCAAAAAGTCGGTTATCACATTGAATAGCTTGCATGATATATTCATTCAATGTTTTAACCTCTGGCATCATGAGCGAAAGGTCCTTCACATCATCTCTTAAACCCCATCTAAATTGGCTTATGAAATAATCTTCATGCCAAGTGAGATCACAGATCAACTGTCTAAATTCAGATGCATAGGTAGAGGCAGGGCGGTTACCTTGATGGAACTTTCGAAGTTTTGTTTCTGCTACTCGACTTGTGTCTGCATCCCCAAATATGGCGGTGATTTCTCGAAGAAACCCCTCATAGTCTTGGAGTACTGACATGTTCTTCTCCAAGATTGGTGCAAACCATGATAATGCTTGGCCACAGAGCAAGGTTCCAATAAACCGGACCTTGGATGCCTCGTCAAGGTATCTATCAGGTTGCATACGGATGTACAATTTAACTTGCTGGAGAAATCCACGAAACTTTGTGCGATCCCCATCGAACTTTTCTGGCATGCAAATCTTGGGTTCCTTCATAAATGATGTATTAGGCTGTTGATTCACTTGAATGCTCCCTTGATTTGCTTAAAGAATCTCGATTCGTTCTTGTAATTCTTAGAGGAGTGCACCCACATGCACTGGATGTCCCATCTCGACTTGTATCTGTCGATGAGTTAGGTCTTCGACTTGTTGTTGGAGACTCTGAAGTGATGCTACAATCTATTCATAAGCGTTCTCCATGATGCCTAGTCTTGGATAGAAGCTAGTCTTGCCAAAATTTCAGGGGAGCACTAGAATGTGCTCTCTGACTACAATAGACCTTGCTCCCAAGACTAGTATTGGCAAGACTGATTATGAATGTGGCTAACCACTCCTTATATAGGTTTTCCAAGGGCAGTTCTAGGGCAGTTACGAATTGATGATGTCATTGATGATATCATCAATTCGAAGCATGGTCTCTGGATGTCAGAATCAAGCAAGAAGACAGTCGATCTTAAGGTTTTGGCACGTTCTAAACGCAATGGAAGCATTAGTTTCCACAAATTATGAACCAATCATGAGATATAGGATTCACAAGGAATCTAAGTTTCAAGATGTTTCCTTTGTCCATGACAATTAGCACACTTAACATATAAGGTGGTTTCGGTTGGATTGTTCTCAAAACCATAAAATCAATGCCTCTTTCCTATGCATAACCCTTTGCAACAAGCGTAGCCTTATACTTGTCAACTATTCCATCAAGTTTACGCTTCAGCTTGTATACCCACTTGTGCCAATGGCCTTCTTCTGAGGAGGCAAGTCACATAAAGACCAAGTACCATTCTTCATTATACCATAATATTCAGATTGCATTGCAACCATCTAATGTTTAGAATTTTGTGCTTCATCAAACGAAACAGGTTCAGTCTCATCACAGAGACTAGAGGCAACTATAGCATAAAAATCTGATGCAAAAGAGGCACTATGAGAACTTGATCGAGTACAATATGATAGAGGTGCATCTAATTTGCTATCACATAAAGTCTGCAACAGCCATTTAGGCATAGGTTTTGCCTGCTCAATATCAGAGCTCTCATCAACAAGTGCGTCATGTAAATCTGCATCAGAAATGGAATGATATGCATCATCACATGAAACCTACAAAGGTTGAGAAGCTGCCTCATTAGGACGAGCACTAAAAGTAGCATCTTCCACAAAGACAACATCACGGCTAACTAGAATGCATTTAGTCTATGGATGATACAGACGATAGCCTTTACTTTCAGAACTCTACCCAACAAAAATACATTTTACTACTTTATCATCCAATTTCCTGTGATGTTGTTCAGGCACTAATGCATATGCTAGACAACCAAAAACACGCAGATGAACAATAGATGGCTTGCAATCATGCCAAGCTTTATATGGAGTGATAGAATACACTGCTTTAGTGGGACACTTGTTAAGCACATATGTTGCACACATAACAACCTCAAGCCAGAGGCCTGTCTCTTGACCATACACCTCGCCATCTCCATAAGTGACCTATTCTTCCGTTCAGCAACTCCATTCTTTTGAGGTGTATATGACACTCTACACTAGTGTTTTATCCCAAGTTCAACAAGAAATGCATTAAAATCAGAAGACATATATTACCCCCCTCGATCAAAACGGAGGGTGCCCATTTTACATGCTGACATATTTTGAGCCAAAACTATAAAGTGTTTGAAGCTCATAAACACTTCGGACTTTGCTTTGAGTGGATATACCCATGCATGCTTGGAAAAATAATCAATGAAAGTCACGAAGTAAAGATAATTTTCAAAAGAGGGTGGCTACAAAGGACCACAGACATCCCTATGAACAAGCTGCAATTTCAAAGTAGCCCGAACTGAACCATCTTTTGGAAATGAGGAACGCTGCATTTTGCCCAAAATATAGCCTTCACATATATTTTTACGTGGTGCCTCAAGTTTGGGCAAAGAGGATACCATTTCAAATTTCTACAGGCGTAGGAAACTAGCAAAGTTCAGATGACCAAAGCGTGCATGCAAAATCTTTGCATCTGACATAGCTTGAGAATCATGTACTGTACATGCCAAATCATTTATCATTTTTTCGTAGTCCATGAGCTTATACAACCTACAACATAACATGCCAGAAGCAATAATAACATCGCCATTTGGCAGATCATGAACTGTACATTATCTGTCATCAACAAATTTCATAACCAAGCCAATCTTGGCTAATGCAGAAACTAATAACAGATTCTTCTTGATCCCTGGCACAAATAAAGCATATGAGAAAGTGAAAGAAC
>CM035436.1:78201342-78208842 GCA_020310875.1 Ceratopteris richardii | reverse complement strand
TATCTGATGTAAAACCATAATACAAACCTTCCTTGAGTGTACCCTTAATGTACCTCAACACTCTTTGACCTGCAATCCAATGCTCTTTCCTAGGACAATGCATAAATTGAGACAACACCCCAACTGCATATGATAAATCATGTCTAGTTAATGTAGCATAGATAAGACTACCAACCAAACTCTGATATTGCTTCATGTCCTTGAACTCTTCACCTCCAAATCTGCTTAATTTGTGATTCACCTCCATTGGAGTAGGTGCTACCCTGCAATCATCCATTTTAAACTTGATTAACAAGTTCCTCAAATACCTTTCTTGAGTCACATACACTCCATGTTGAGTGTATGAAATCTCCGTGCCCAAGAAGTATGACAAGTCTCCCAAATCACTGATTTTGAACTCTTTCTCCATTTGCTTCTTTAAGCTTTGAATGCCTTTCTCATCTGTACCTGTAAGTATGATATCATCATTATATATGCACATGTAAATAAACCCATCATCACTTGTTTTGACAAGCAAGCTACTATCTGCTTTTGATACTTGAAATCCAAGTTCTTTTAAGACTTTTACAAGTCTATAGTTCCATGCCCTTGGGGCTTGCTTCAAGCCATATAAAGCTCTCTTGAGCTTACACACATGATCTGGATATCTTCCATCTCTGAATCCTTGAGGTTGCTCCATGAAAACTTCATCTGAAATGTAACCATTCAAAAAAGCATTCTTCACATCTAATTGACATAATTTCCAACCTTTGCATGCAGCAATTGCTATAAGTGTCCTGATGGTTGTCATCTTTGCCACTGGACTATAAGTCTCATCATAATCAACACCATATGTCTGAGCAAACCCTTTGACAACAAGTCTAGCTTTGTACCTAGACACACTTCCATCTGCAAATCTTTTTGTCTTATAAACCCACTTACATCCAATGATCTTCTGGCTATTTGGCTTTGGAACCAAATCCCATGTTTGATTCTCCATCAATGCATCATATTCTTCCTGCATAGCTTTTTCCCAAATCTCTTTACCTTTTGCCTCTTCATATGTAGAAGGGTCTTCATCTGCTTTAACCATGTATGCATAATCCTTAGTAGTCAAAAATGAAGTATCATAGCTATACCTTGTAGGTTGCCATTTGTTCCTTGTAGACCTCCTAAGTTCTCCACTTCTTGAGGTATCTGGTTCTTCATATTCAGGATCAAATCTTGGTGTTTCTTCCACTTCAACCTGCACTTCATGATTCTCTTGCTCATCAAATATCTGAACCTTTGATTTACCTTTCCTTTGGCTCACAATTTCTTCATCATCTGTATTAATATTGATAGTACCTGCATACCAAGTACCTTGCTCATCAAATGTAACATCTTTTGATACAAGAAAATGTTTCGTGGATGGATTCCACAACCTGTATCCCATCTGTTTATCATCATAACCAATAAACACATATTTTTCAGCTTTAGGTTCCAATTTGTGCCTTAATTGTGATGGCACATATGCATAGGCCAAACATCCAAATACTTTGCAATGGTCTAGTGTAGGTCTCTTACCCCACCATGCCTCATAAGGTGTCATACCCTGCAAAGCTTTACAAGGTAGCCTATTGATCAAATAAGTAGCTGTATTTACAGCCTCAGCCCACAAATAATTTGGGCAATTTTTCTCCTTCATCATGGACCTTTGAAACTCAACAAGAGTCCTATTCCTCCTTTCTGCTACACCATTTTGTTGAGGAGAGTACCTGCAAGTAACCTCTCTTTTTATACCTGCATTCCACAAGTAATCACTGAACTCATTAGAGAAATACTCTCCCCCTCCATCTGACCTTAGTCTTTTCAACTTATGTCCTGTAATTCTCTCTGCATACATATGATAATGTTTTAAAGTATTGAATACTTCTGACTTATCTTTGATCACATAGATAGTGATCCATCTGGTAGCATCATCAAGATAAATCACATAATACCTTGAACCATTGATACTGAAATCCTTTGATGGTCCCCACACATCTGTGTGTACCAACTCAAGTTTCTCTGAATACATAAACCCATGCTTAGAATAGGGTTGCTTATGAGCTTTACCTAATTGACATGCCTCACATCTGTATGTCATATGTTGACCTGCAACATTAGGCAATCCAAGCACTGAACCATTATTAATCATGTCTTTAATACCTCTTTCATTGAAATGTCCAAGTCTCTTGTGCCAAAGATCTAACTCAGAGATCTTATGTCCTCCATAAGTGAACAAGGCATGACCAACATTACCTTGAATCTTCAATGTGAACAATCTTCCTTCTTTCTTCCCTGAAACAATTTGTTTATACCCATTGCTAGGGTCTTCCACAAACACTCCTTCATTAGTGAACCTTACTTCATAACCTTTTTCCACAATTTGTCCTACACTTATCAAATTCTTAGGAATTGTAGGAACATACAAGACCTTACTCAATAAGGTGCTACCATCCTTGGCCTTCACTGATCCAATTGACTTCACATTGTGCTTTGTGTTGTCACCTGTTTGAACAACATGATTAGATACCTTATTCTCCAAATGAGTCATCAAGGCTATATTACCACTCAGGTGATTGCTACACCCTGAGTCAATGTAGAAGACTCTTTGATCTTCACTCTGCCTTTCACAAGTTGCATTCATTATCAATGTTGAATCTTCCTTTTGATCTGAAGCATAATTGTAGTAGGTATTGTTATATTGTTGACTTTGGAAACCTCTACCTGCATTTCTTCCAAAGTAACCCCTACTACCTCTGCCTCTGAAATTACCTCTTTGATTTCTGCCTCCTCTTCCTCTTGAATTATAGTTCTGATTGTATCCTCCATTACTTTGATTATTATGCCAACAATCATTAGCTAAATGATTTGTCTTACCACAAATCCAGCATGCTTTGGCTCCATCTTTGTTGTTCCTTCCTCTTCCTCTACCTTTGCCACCTCCTCTACCTCTTAGGAAGTTGGCTTGACTAGTTGTGCCTTCATCTTCACCTGATTGTTTCTTTCCTTTATTAGCTTTCTTCTTGTCCTTTGAGTACATTGCATGACCTGTACTTTTGTCACCATCTCCTTTAACATCCTGCTCAAATGTTAGCATATGACCTAGCAACTGATTTAAATCAGGAGTGAAATGATCAAGTGATAATTCTGTAGACAAAATGAATGGCTTCCATTTGTCATCACCTCTCAAACCTGTAAGGATTTTCCTTACCAATTTATCCTCCTCAATATCTTCATCAACATCTCCTAATGCATCTGCAATGTCTTTCATCCTTGTTACATAATCTGAAATTGATTGAGAGGCCTTCTTCTTGAAAGTTGTAAATTCTGCCCATAAAGATGCCTTCCTTGACTTTGTGGTGTTTTGGAAATGCTCTTCCAAAGCATTCCATATATCACTTGCACTTTCAAGACCTCTAATGTGAGGTAGCAAGTAATCATTGACTGCCATATAAATGATACTCCTAGCTTGAGCATCTTTCTTCATCCAATTCTTCAAATCTGTTAATTCCTCCCTAGTTGGAACACTAGGATCTCTGAATTGTGGTTTTTCTTCTTCACCTGTAATGTAACCTATCAAATCTTTGCTCATTAGATGAGCTTCCATCCTCATTGACCATGTAGGATAGTTTTCTCTATCCAACTTCTCTATTTGAAGAGAGTCTCCCATCCTTCCTTCACCTGTATATTGAATTCTTCAACCTTTATAAAGTATAAGGTTACCTTTACTTTGAATGATACTCCTTTTGACTTCCTTGATGTCGTATGATCTCCTTCTCAAGCTTTCCTTGCAAGTTTTCACCTTTTGAATCTTCAGATGTCAAATTCTTTGTAGCTACAGTAGTCGGGATCCTCCTTTTCTTCAATTCTGATGCTTCCTGCTCTAATACCACTGATGGAGAGTGTTAATATCCAAAATAACAAGTTGACCTTGAATTTAGACCACCTCTATATCAAGAACAACTTCAGACTCCACCAAATTTAGAGAAAATTCACCAACTTATCAAAACATTAACTATTCTGAAGGATTCAACTTCTGAGAAAAGTCTGCTGCAGATTAATCCTTGATTGACTAATCATTTGTGTAAAGTTTTTGATAAAACTTTGTAGGTTGCTTCGGCTTAAGGTTGCGCACCTTCTCCAACTTAAATCTCTGCAAATGATTCAGTATACTCTGAGAAATCACACAAACAATTTACCTATGTGTAAATCACCTTCTCTGTAGTAGCGACTTTGACACCTATAACTTCTTAGCTATAGTTCTCCCAATGTCGAACCCGTTTGGTCAAATGCTTTTAGATGTAGATAGCTTATCTCTCAACTTAGATTTTGAGCTATCACATGTGTAAAACTTTACACTGTGCACTGAGCATTGTCCATTTCATTGAACTCAAAATGTGCGCCTGTTTCAGGAGACTGTGAACATTCTTTACATATGAATGTTCCTACACACAATTCTCTCAGCCTGATCACAATTAGATTCTCAAACTCTAACCATAGATTGATTAACTATGGACTTAGACATCTCCAAAAGGAATTCACAAAAGATCTACCATACGAAGAGAAAACACAGAAACATCGGGCACAATTTTCTTCTATTTCTCAGAGATTTACAACTGAGTGAGGATAGAGAATTCAACTCACTTCTAAGAGGCTTAATAACTCTTACAACTCCTCAATACACTATTCTCATGATCTCCTTTTGTCTCCTCTTGTCTCTCCTTTTTGCCCCGACATTTTTCCAAAGTATTTATAGGCAAATATGTACAGACTTATGTCAAATCATAAGTATAAGTAACCTATGTCTTAACTAATGTACATATGTGTACATGTCTTTCACTCTTTGAATGTATCCATCTTCTATGCTTCAAGAATTGTTCTTATCTCCATTCTTTGTCTTTCAAATCTTCAATTGGTGATTGGTCTGCACCAACATGGATGAATAGCCTATTAGTCATGAAGTCTTATATGATCAATCCCTTGTAAAACCAAGTATATTTACTTTTGTAAAAGTGCACTGCTTGCACCAGGAATGAGAAAGCAAAAAATCACGAGTCATTTGGTATTTGAGTAATGAGAGAAATATATTATTTGGTAAGCCCAAAATTATTAGAGGAGGATTTGATCATGATTCAAATTATCAAATGTTCAAACGATAATCTTGTTAGTGTTTTTGGCTAATCAATAATCTTTATTCAATAGTGTGACCTTAGTCTACTTGATTTAGTGATAATGGTTTGTTTCTTGAAGGAGGTGATAAAACCATGTGAGCTCATTGATTAGGATATATTCATGGAGTACTCAAAAATGAAGGAATAATTTTTACATAAGATGTATGCAGTAAATTTGTGGCATCGTTTGTAAAGACCCATGCTTTTCAAAAATTTGTACAGTTCTTATATGCAAAAAAGGTGCAATTTGGTTTTAATAGTCAGTGTGGAATGCAAATTGCTCTCCACTCAAACGTGAGTTGAAGATGAAAAATTTTACACTAATAGTAGAGTTCCATACCTTTCTCTCTACCGAATAGAATTCTTAATCTGAACACTCTTATCACTTGTAAATATTTTGTGCAAAATAGACTACATGTTACATATGGTGAACAGACTTGACATGAAGATAGAAAGTTGCCTATATCCATTGATTCACATAGTGAATGAAAAAAAGAATTATTTGAAGAAAATGGAATTAAGAAGATCTTCAGTAAGTATAGATTACAAAGATTATATGTCCATAACTACATAAAAATGAAAAAAAAAAACAAAATATCTGAGAAGGAACGTGATCTAGAAAGAGTATGGAGGTGAAATGGAGGCAGAAATCTTAGAATAGGTATGAATCCCCTAGAGTATGGGGGTTTTGTATTGTCCTTGTCTACTTGGGAATGAATACAAAGGTCCTTATATTCTAATCTACCCACAAAATACACCTCAGTTGTATCTTCACCTTTGAAGGTGACTCTTCATGCTCCTTAGTGCTTCTCCTTGCATCTACAATGAATTTTGATGTTGAACTTTCCCATTTTGATAAGGTCACATATTTTGTGACTCTTGGAAACCTTAGTAAAATTTTGTACATACAATTTAATGCTTGAGCTCGGCTTATGTCTATTCGTGAACCTTAAATTCTCAACACTCCCCTTGAAGCTCAAGCTTCTTTGACCTTCAACCTAGATCCTTCATAGGTATATCATCCATTAATTCATTAAGCTTGTTAGTGCTGAGGAATTTGGTGAAAATACCCATGACCCAATCGTCCTTGCAAGGCTTCATCAATCACATAGCTTAACGTAAAGCTAGGGCTAAATCCCTATACGTAGCCTCTATTGATGATAATACTACTATAGGATGCCTCTTTGAACTCAAAGAGATTATCTCTATGCCTAACATGAAATTTTCACCCATGGTACTCCTATCTTCTTTTCAACCTACCCAATCTACATCACTAAAGCTCCAAAGTGTCATCATATGCCTAAAATTGGCCGTTATATATTGTATGATTGATGTACGTGAATACCTTTTGCTGCATTAAGATGCTCAATAGTAAGAGAATGCATGAACTATGAAAAAACACCAATAAATTAAAATAGTTCAACTAGGTTCATGAACTATGAAAAAACACCAGTAAATTAAAATAGAATGCATGAACCCCCCTAGGTTGTGTAGTGGAGATCCAGGCATGAGTCAAAGAAATACGTTTTAGTCTTTTTTGAAAGTCACCTCGGTCAGTTTTTGTCTCTTGGATACAGATGAAGTCAGGGTTTAGGTTATTACCCCAAAATCATTGGTCAATCTTGAGGGGTAGGACAACCCCCTAACACTTAGCAATATGAAAAATCATTGTCGAAGGTTAATTTCTTTGCGGGAAGGGGTTTTGTCCCTTTTGTTCTTGCTTTAGTCTTCGTCTTTCTTCTTCAAAATGGAGGAGTCCAGAAAAAGGATCTTGCCTTAAAGGGGGCTCTTCCATGGGATCTCCATTTGTTGTTTCCCTTTGTGAGTCACCTTCTTCATTCCGCAACAATGAATATACTCGGAGAAAGTCCAACCAAGCAGAGCATTCACAGTTTGGGAACTTGATTACTAATCTTTGCCTCACAATATGACCAAAGCCACATATCACCCTAGTGGGTCATCGTGAGAGCCTGCATCTTGACCATTGCAAACACTGTTTTGATCATTGTGATGGCCAACTCTCAGACTGGTGTGATCACAGCCCAAATCCTCGTGATGGGCAAAGCATTGATGATCCCAATGAAACCATGATAAGAACCTTTAACTTAAGTTCAAGACTTTCATCTTTTCAAACTTAAGTTCAAGACTTTCATCTTTTCAATGAGAGAGGTTCAAACTTAAGTTTGAGTGTCCTATTTTAAGAGAACCTTTAACTTAAGTATTTTCTCATATCATATGAGCACAATAGAATCGACATTAGGTTACTTTCAATGCTCTATTCACCTTCAATTGGGAGAGGATTGAACTTAAGTTTTAGCCTCTA
>CM035436.1:78193842-78196342 GCA_020310875.1 Ceratopteris richardii | reverse complement strand
GCTACAACAACATTACCATGATGTTGCTTAGCAAAAGACAATACACTCTGCCCAAAAAAAACCGAGTACATGTGATGTGTACTCTAACGGCAACAGAAATATGATTTCATGAAACAAAATATTATTGGACACAAAAGAGATAATCAGAATGAACCACGAACCATGAACCATGTACAAAAAGAGTTATATATTTCATAAATGAAGCATGTACAAGAGTGTGGCAAACCACTTTCATATATGAGGCTTTTACAAAATGTGGCAAAGCATTGCCATATAAGAATCAAATATAAAATTTTGGTGTCCCACTGCCATACACATGCAAAGAATGTTCCATAGCAATAGTCTTGCAACAAAGAACATTCATGAAATGAGATATATTTACAAACAACAAGTAAAAACCAAGTTTATAAATTCTTCACCTCATCGCAAACGCTCCCATGAAACGACCGCACCGCATCCTTCCAAGTCCTCCAATAGTGCAGTTAATCCATGACGATATCCATAAGCCTCCTTCGTTCGTGTTGGAGGACGACCCATTGCCAGCTCTTGCAACAAATATACAAAACATTAGAGGAACATACATGACAAGATTAAAAGAAACAAATTCAATAAACCAAATGGTACTTACAAACTTGTGATGCATCGTGTCATATCCGCCGCTGCCCAAATGTGACAGTCCAACCGTATCTAAACGTGTGGCTATGGCATCTCGCTGTTGGCGATATCGGTTAGGAGTCTACTGCTGCTCATCACGAATCATATCCCACTCCTCAACATCTAACCATGCAGGATTTGGTAAGCGTGCTCTGAAATCATCACAAGCCTCGAATCATTGATGGGACATAACTTCACATACGGTGTGCATAATCCACTATGAACTGACAAGAGGCTATCCATGTGCTGGTCGGAACTCCTGATAAATCGTCTCTGTGATATAATTCTTCCGATCTTTATCTCGTTCACTGCATTTCAACATGATAGAGTGTCCAAACTGTATGGAGCAAAGTTGTTGTATACGTGCATGCATTGCTTTTCTGGCCGCATCCATCACCGGAGCTCCATCTTGGATATTATACACTTTGGAGTCATCATGGTCATGAACACCCCAAGGTGTATGTGGTGTACCACATGGCATACCTACATCTGAGGTACTCATTCTAGGAGTAGAAGTGGGCGACACAACATCCGTCGCACTGCCTCCACAACAGTTGCCTCCTCCAAACCTACCTGTAGATCCACTCCTAGAACCTCCTGTTCCAGAACATGACCTCGACCTACGAGACGGGCCAACAAATGTATTGCGCTGAGGTGTCGAATGTACGTCTACTACTAGAGCCAGTAGGGGATGGCTGAAAAGATAGCCATGGTGGAGTCATAAAGCTAGGAGACATACCTCCAGTGGGAGTAGCACCACCAACAGGAGTGACATCGACGGAAGTGAGGCTGGTAGGAGTGAGACTGGTAGGAGTGAGGCCGCCAGGAGTGAGGCTGGGGGGAGTGCTACCACGAGCATTCCAATACTCTGATGTAGCGGCCATATACGCGGGAGGTACCTGAGAGATGAACTCTAAGAACTGCTCCTTTATCATGGAATGTGGAGTGACTGGAGGATTGTCTCCCATCGTGCTCTATAACAAAAGAACTCAAATAATTAGCATATGATAATAAAGGTAATATAGAGAAATGGTAGTGTACAAAAGAACCTAGCAAAAAAAAAAACAAAAATTAGTACGTACAAGTGTTTGATTCAAAACTCCTCTATTCTAGCATCCTCTTGGAGACCATGCGAATCGTAGTGTAGGTTTTGTAGTCGAATTTTATCAAAGGATCCATACTCTCTAACATGTGTAGTACAAATCCATTGTTTTCGATAAATTTGATACTTGCACTGAGTGCAAGAACATGCCATTACCGATGCTCATACCGACACTTATAATGACACTTATACCGACGCTTATACCGACAGTCGCGAGACATCCCGATGATCTGTTTTAAACGGTCATACTAACGGTTACTTGACCGTCGATATGTTTAAGTGGACTTTTCCAACGTTTATACTGATGTTGGGAGTGACCGTTGGTATAGGCAGCGTCAGTGTGCCCCTCATATTTTGTTGTGAGAGGCACAAATGTAGAGGTTTCAATGATAAAAGAGAGAAGACATCAAGCGATGCATCATCATCTACAACTAGGAATCAAGGTGGCTTGTCAATAGTAGTAGGTGGAGCACTGGCAGGGCTATCGAGTGGCAGAACTATAGTGTCATATGGTCCTACAAATGCTTTTAATGCTACAACTTCTTTGATTACCTTGTCATGATCTTTGAGTAACAATGTGTAATCTTCTAATATTGTTTTTCTTGTATATGATGACACTGCTTGGAACCTTGATGGGTTGATAGGAGCAGTTGTGGTCATTTCCATGGCAACCTCAAAATTCTATGTGTTTTGATGTTGAATCCTTTCATTATCTTATTTGGTGGCGGGCAAGTAGTTGTGTAG
>CM035436.1:78151342-78186342 GCA_020310875.1 Ceratopteris richardii | reverse complement strand
TTGGTTAAGAGGATCGAATATAAGTTCAAGCCTTTTATCTTCATGAGCGATTCTAACTTAAGTCTAAAACATCTCTCATGAAGATAAGAGGCTCGAACTTAAATTTGAGTATATATTAGTCATTTGTTAAGAGGCTCAAATTTGAGTTCGACCTTCTTTAATAATAGATTAGAAGGCCATGGAGATAAGGGGTTCCAAATAAAATATGGTTCTCTACCACTCAAAAGAGTAGAGGCTTAAACTTAAGTTCGAGCCTGCTCAATCAAAGATGAATAGAGCCTTGAAATTAAGTTTGAATGTGTCACAAGAATAGACTCGAACATATGTCTAAGAGTTTCTTGGCCATTTTCTATGAGCTTCAAACTTACACCACAACAAATCGTCCATATACCAAGGTTTTTACTGAGGGAAATGCGTGCACACTTTTGCCCCAACTTCGATGTAGGTGTCAGTATGCACATTGGAACTAAAGTGCTAGTATAGGCCTCGGTATAACTATCGGTATGAGCATCGGTATAACCGTCAGTATAAATGTCGGTAGTACTGACGCTCATACTGACAGTTATATCGTCACCTCTAGTGAGTGTACCGTCACGTATACCAGCGCCCGTTGGGTGTACCGATGCTTATTCCGATGGCATTACTGGAAGTACCGTCACTTATACCGACGACTATATCTCCAAATTTTTTTTGGGCAGAGTGTGTTGTCTTTTGCTACAGGAACATTATCATGATGTTGCTTAGCAAAAGACAATACACTCTGCCAAAAAAAAAAGCCGAGTACATGTGATGTGTACTCCAATGTGAACAAAAATATGATTTCATAAAATAGAATATTATTGGACACAAAAGAGATAATCAAAATGGACCATGAACCATGAACTGTCAGGGGAGCACTAGATTGTGCTCTCTAACTACAAAAGAAAAGATTTTGGAAATACACTTATGATTACAAGAACACCCACGTAGGGAAAATAATACAAGAAGATGTAGTCGATACAAGATGTCCCACAACCCGGTACCAATAGGTATGGAAATATGGACTAGAGATGATATAGGAGATCCCACAACCCGGGATCATAAGTATGAGACAAGATACCTGGATTACAAGAACTCCCTTCTGGGAAATGAACTAGATACAAGAAAGAACTCGATAGGAGCTTGTACTATGAGATTAGAAGGGGACAAGATAGGATGTCCACGAACTAGACTAGAACAAGGAACAAGACAAGAACTAGAACTGGAACTTGAAGAGTACTTACTCGGTGGTCATGACTCCTTGAGCTCCCAAGACTGGTATTGGCAAGACTGATTATGAATATGGCCAACCCCTCCTTATATAGGATTTGAAGGGTAGTTCATGGAAGGCGGTTACGAATTGATGATGTCATCGATGATGTCATCAATTCAAAACATGAGCTCTGGATATCTGAATGAGGCAAGTAAATAGTCGATCTTAGGGTTTTGGCATGTTCCGGATGCAATGGACACATTGGTTTCTCTTAATTCTGAACCAATCATGAGATATAGGATTCACATGGAATCTAAGGTTCAGGATAATTTCCTTTGTCCATGACATCACCTCCCCCTCAAGCGACGAGTTCCACGAGGAGCGGTCATGTTATCTGGTCTCAGCTTCATTGGATTTCTTTTATGGAATTCTCAAACCGTGATTGGTGCTCTCTGAAGGTTTTTTGCAGGTTCCCAAGTACGATCACTGATGTCATACCCTTTCCAATGAATAAGGTATTCCAATCTGCCTTGGGATATTCTGGAATCTAGGACATGCTCGACTTCAAATTCTTCATGATCATCAATCTCGATAGGTGGTGAAGGACTAGGTCTCTCCCCCCTCAATGGTGAAATATGATATGGTTCCAACATGGATACATGGAAAACTGGATGTATTCTCATGGTGCTTGATAGCTGGAGCTTGAAGGTGACTGGATTGACCTTGGCCAAGATGGTGAATAGACCAAATCTTTGATGATCTAAGTTTGCACAGGGCCTTGAAGTTTGTAAATTGTTTCTGAGTAACCATACTTTATCCCCAATTTGATACGATGGATTTTGAACGCGATGTTGATATGCATAGTACTTATAATATTCTTGAGCTTTATGGCTCTCTTCCTTGAGTTCTTTGTGAATTTCCATGAGGTACTGAACCTTGTCTCTGGCAGCTAGGTTCTTGAGATGATTTGTGAGTTGTATGTCCATCCTTGGATGTTGTCCATAATTTTCAAAGAAGGGAGTCTGCTTGGTAGATGTATGAACATTATTGTTATATGCAAACTCTGCAAAGGGTAAAAGCTCAAACCAATCATTCTGATGATAGTTGATGGTGCAACGGAGATATTGTTCTAGAACTTGATTCAGCCATTCTATTTGTCCATCAGTCTGTGGATGATTGGCTGTAGATAGTTTAACTTGAACACCAAGAAGCTTGAAAAGACTACTCCAAAAGCTGGATATGAACTATGGACCTCGATCACTGACAATATCATCAGGCTGTCCATGAAGCCTAAAGATGTATATGAGGAAAAGCCTAGCAGTGGCTGCACCTGTGATTGCCTTGGTAGTTGGAATGAAGTGTGCCATCTTTGTAAATCTATCCACTATAACAAGAATGGCATCATACTTGTCTAACTTTGGCAGGTATGTGATGAAGTCCATAGATAATGAAGCCCATGGCCTTTCTGGAATAGGTAAAGGGTGTAAGAGGCCATGAGGTTTATGTCGTGGTACTTTAGATCTATTGCAAGTGTCACAGGTTCAGATATTCTTTGACTTCCTTCCACATTTGAGGCCACCAAAAACCCCTTGATATAAGTTCTATTGTTTTATTCACTCCAAAATGTCCTGCTGTAAGGTTGTCATGATTGTTGAAGTACTTGGATCCTGGGAGTTCCTGGAGGGACATACAATAGGTTCTTATAGAATAGTAACCCATCCTTTTCTTGGAATTCATTTACTTCTTGAATTCTTCCTTCTTGAGTTTTTTGCTTAACGTTACAAAACAATTCATCTTGTGGTAGAGTCTCACGGATCAAATGATTCAAGGCTGAATCTTCATGATGGCTTGAAGAGATAGCGAGGATATCTGCATTCTTCTTTTCAAAAACATCTTCAAAGCCTTTGTACTGATTGGGTAGCTCTACTAGATCATCTTTCTTGGATTCTTCAACTGGTATGGCATAGATCATATATGTAGGTTCCTTCCTTACTACATGTATGAAGGCTTTGGCTCCGACATAGGTTGGGTTCTTCTAGATATCTCGATGGCTGATTTTATTCTTTTCCCAATTAACGTTTGGATTATGCTTCTTTAACCAAGGCATTCCAATGATAATTAGATGTACTAGGCTCGATATTACATTGAAACATATGTGGGATTCATGGTCACCAAGGTGTACTCTTAATGGTGTGGTTTCCATGGTTATATTCCCAGATGCTAGAGGTCCTCCATCTACTACTTCAGCTACTACTGGTTTGTTCTTTCGAAGTACAGGAATTCCATGTTTCTTAACTAATCCTTCATCGATGAAACATGAGGAGGCTCTTGAATCTATTAGGGCTATAAGGGAAAGGGTCTTCTTGGGCATGATTAACTTGATAGGTGCACGACATGTTTCTATGGGTGTAGCTGGAATTATAATTACCGTTAGTGTCCATGTGAAAGGCCAAATGGCCACTGGATACTTCTTTGTATATGTTCTTTAATAAAACATATAGTGGCCTGGTCAGTCACAGATTGTAAGTTCGACTGCATTTGTAAGAACTAAGAAGTCTATCTTTGTGCTCCCTGTGTACTGTGTTTTCTGCGTATTCTGCAGCCTCTATGTGGAGTACTGTGTGCGGCCTTAGGAGCTCGGTTTTCTACTCCAAGCATATCGTTGTGAAGCTCTTGAGAAGGAGAGCTCATTGTGGTGCATGGCCATCAAAATACATCATTTGTATCAGAGCAGTTCGAGGCAAAAGCTTTGTTCCTTTTGTGCGAGCAAAGCGAGCACCCCCCCAGGCTATTGACCAAGGTGACAACCAAGGCATAGACCTTGGCATACCTTGTCATCCGAGTCACCGAAGTCACCATTGGCGCCGTTGGCTGCGCGCGAGGGAGGACCTCAACGATCAAGGAATATAGAGGTTCCCGATACTTCCCGGGAGGTCACCCATCCCAGTACTGTTTCCCTTGGAGCTCTCTTAACCGTGGCAATCTCTTGCCACTAAGCTACACTCTTGTGGTGTCTGAAGAAGGGGAAAGACTAAGGTTGACATTACCTTGAACATGTTTTGGTCCCTCAAAGCTTCATTCTTTGCTTTCAAAGCCTATTTTTGAAGCATTTTTGGGTGTCTTTTGGAGCCATTTTGGAGTACTTCTGCACATAGTTCTCTTCACACAGGTCCAAGAACATCAAGAAGAGTGTTCTTTGTACTTCTCTAACAATAAATATCAACCTTTGGGCCTGTGTTTTCAGCCATACTCGTAAAATTACAAGTTTCTTGAAAGGTTTCAGTTTTGGTGGGAGCAGTTGCTGCAAATTTATGCAGGTTTTTTTGAGCCTAAAATATCAGATTTGATAGACACTTGTAAGTGTTATTGGCTAGTTTTTGGGCTCTGTAGTTAGCCTTTAGTGTCATTTTACTATATATATTGAGGAGATACACACTATGTACGCTTTTGTGGATACCGCTTATGTATGTCCATGTGGTTATTGATATAGCGGTTACGTTCTTTGCATAAAGCCTTTTACATTTGATAAAGAGGGCCGTGGTGAGGTTTTCTTAACTGGGAGACACGCAAATGTCGGGGTCTCTTTGGTGATGTAGGTGGAAGACTTACCCAGCCTCGCCATAGGAGATGTATGATAGTTGTTCATAGGTACTCGATAAGCCTAGTTGGCTTCTATTGGGTAACTGATTATATGGAGTGGAGTCAGTGATTCACTATGTAGGAAAACATGTCAATACTCACAGTTTTATGATATTTTGACACTATTCATATGCTCATTTTGTAGAGGATACTCTGGCAAAATTTTTCCAGATTTCTGGTTTTGTCAACTATAGAGTGGTCGACTTACTCCTTGATACACTTATTCGTTGGTGTTCAGACTCTTCTAGCTCCATTATCATTCTATTTAGTTCTCTACCATCATGGCATTAGAGGTCTCAGGCACATCCGGTGGATCAGGGTCTAGTGCTAGTGTTCCGAGGAGGAGCTATAACTTGCAGGGCAAAGACCATTTTGAGATCCGAAAATTTGATGGCACAAACTTTGCTCTATGGAAGAATTAGATTAAAGATGTGCTGATTCAAAGGAGGCAATGGAAGCTAGTAAATGGAATTTCAAAGAAGCTTCACTTCTCACATAGGGATAAAGATGTATTCTGATGCAGATTGGGTTGGCTCTAAGGATGATAGGAGGAGTACTTCAAGGTGCCTATCTTTTGTAGGTTCAAAGCTCATATCGTGGTCATCCAAGAAGCAAACAATAGTGGCCTTATCTTCCACAGAAGCAAAATATAGAGGTTTTAATCCATCTTTGCTTACTGCTTTGTTGGCTGTCAAGGGTCGTAAATGTCAAGATGCTTGGTTGATTTGCTAAACACATTTCTCTGCATGTAGTCCATGATTTTTTATAAAATTGTTCATGGTTGGTAGCTTGTTAAGCTAATTAGATTAGATTTCCCCAAAAGGAATTTAGTCAATTGCTATTGTGCTCAGAGAATGATTCAAAACACTAAACAAGTGTGTGATTTAAAATAGCAAGTTTTGGACCTTGGATTATTTTCAACCTATCTGTTTTGATCCTATCATTAGTCGATCATCTTCCAAACTACATATATGATTATTTGTGCCCATTAGCAAGCTAAAGAGGCCTACTTCACTCTCCATTCATCATTAACATCAAGTGTGAAGGAGGATGAAGCTACACTACTTCATCTCTTGTGACTATCCACCATCTCCTCTAATAAAATGGAAAACTTTCTCCTACAGTTTACATAGGATTTTCAAGACCATTAGGACAAAGTAGTCCTCTAGGTGGGTGAAAAAAGCAAGTAACTATTGGATGGAAGTAAACCATTGTACAAACATCTAGGTTAGATGTTTGGACCAACCAAAATTCAAGTTTTCTAGATCAGATTCATATGAGTCAAGAGTTCTCAAAGTCTTATAAGGGATAAGAATCCCATCTTAATTACTAAGTCCATGCACAAGTTATGCCTAGAAATGAACTAGTAATTGGAATCTATGCATTTAATATGTTTGTGCCTAGAATGCACATCGAGACATAGTCAAGTGGCTAGGGATGTTTTTAGATCCACCTTTAGAATTCATTCACTAATTTGTACTTTGACCAGGTTTTAAAAATGCAAAGCCAGACAATGTTTTGAATCATTTGGGCAGGGATCCCACAATAGAGATGAGACATGTTCTTCTAGTCTTAGAACATGACCAAGTTCTTCTAGTTTAGGAACATAAGGCTCGAGGGTTGCCTATCATTATTATGTATAGCTTTACTTTCGAGGATGAAATTCTTTTCCAAGGGGGAAAGAATTTAATAAAGTAAGTCTATGATATAAGGGTCTAGCAGGTCCAGACTGGTTTGAAACTGGACATCATTTGGTCACTTGTGTGTATGGCCAAAGATCTCGAGAATAGACTTAAGCATAAGTTCATCTCGTCTCTTGAACAAGTGATCCACTTAGCCTAGTGGTTAAGTCTCAAGGTTGTGAAGGAGGAGGTCTTGGGTTCAACCCCCATGGGGAGCATGGGGAGAGAGTTTTGCCCAAGGATCTCTAGAGACTTCTAACTCAAGTTAACGTGAGCTAAATTGAGTCTAGCGAGACTTAACTCAAGTGGTGAGTACACCAACCACTACTAGACTCTAGTGAAAGGTATTGAAGCAGTGGTCGAGATCACTCCAACCAGTAGTAGACTGTAGTGGAACATATTAAAGGAGTGGAGGAGATTTCACATGCACTTTTGGACTCTAGTTACATTTGTGTTCCTCATTGATTTGAGCAGCTATATATATAGGCATAAGGTTTTGAGGAGAGTCATCTCTCTAGCATGTGGTGGTCATAGTTCTTAGTTTCTTTCAATGAACATATTCACCATGAAGATTTGATAAAAGAAAAGCCTTTCCATTATTATTTCTGCCTTTCCATTATTATTTCTTGTCTAAATGTAATATGGAAAATTTCAATAATCAATGTTTGACTTTAGACAAGTTTGATATGACTACCACCACATAGGAGGGACATTGATCATGAGATTAATTTAACCTTTAACATTATCTTTATATAGGTCTACTTAAGGCTTTATGCTTCATATCATTGAGAAGTAGAGGAGTGGTTGAGATCACTCCAACCAATAGTAAACCGTAGTGGAACATATTAAAGGAGTGGAGGAGATTTCACATGCACTTTTGGACTCTAGTTACATTTGTGTTCCTCATTGATTCGAGTAGCTGTATATATAGGCATAACGTTGGGAGCAGAGTCATCTCTGTAGCATGTGGTGGGCATAATTCTTGGTTTCTTATGAAGATTTGATAAAAGAAAAGACTTTCCATTATTCTTTCTTGTCTAAATGTGATGTGGAAAATTGCAAATAATCAATGTTTGACTTTAGACAAGTTTGATACGACTACCACCACATAGGAGTGACATTGATCATGAGATTAATTTAACCTTTAACATTATCTTTATATAGGTCTACTTAAGGCTTTATGCTTCATATCATTGAGAAGTAGAGGAATAGAATCAATACTTGGAGAAAGATGTAATTAAAGCTAGTAATACCATGGGCATTATCAAAGCTATTACTTAATAAAAGAGGTGGCTCTATGGGTCTATGCATGGACTATAGACCAGTAAATAGGTTAACCATGAAGAATAATTTTCTAATGAAAATTTTGGATAATCTAATTGATCAATTACATTAAGCTCATTATTTTTCTAAGCCTTATCTTAGATCACGTCATCATCAACTGGGGATTACGGTTGAGGATGTGCCTAAATTATCCTTTTGGACAAGGTATAGATCTTGATGATGCCATTTGATCTCACTGATACTCTTTCCAAGTTCATGAAGCTCAAGAATAGTGTATTACGACCTTACTTAAGATATTTTTCATTTGACTTTGTAGTTGATATTCTGTTCAATTATAGATTACAACAGGAACATTTAGAACACTTATAGAAGTTTTTTGAGGTGTATGAGAGAATTCTCTCTTTGCTATGAATTCAAATAGTGAATTTTCGAAATAGAAGTAACATACCATGGGCATATCATCTCATAACAAAGAAAAATATGGATCTTGAAGAACCTTATCGAAGATGTAGAATCCCAAGCCCTCAAGAATAACCTTACAAGCTTCAAACGGGAAATTTAATAAGACCAAATTGTCAATCCCAATATCAAATCGTAGTAAGGGAGTAGAGACTAAAGAACAGGCCTAAAAGCAATCCTAAGGAAAAAGAGAAGTGCAATTTTTGGATATAATAGGTTGCCTTACTTTATTCTTGATTATCACAATAGGTTTGCGGAATAATATGCACATTTTGCATATTAGAACATGCAGAATGAAAAGTTATACATGTTCCAAGTGGGAAATCAACAAAAAACCACCTCCATAAAGGGCAATTGACAATAATGTAATTTTTGAAAAATTGTTTGTCACTTTGAGAAACTTTCTTCCCAAAGCTTCAAATAAGCTAGTCCATGCTTACATATACCTTATACACACTTGTTCATCACTCTGGACATCATGGTTGAATAAACACCAAGGAAAAAATGAGGAAGAAAGTAAGTTACAAGAGTTATCAAGATCTCGCAATTGATAAAATTAGCATAAAGCCTGTAATAAGTAGTACGGTTGGGGATAATAAAAGCATTGGGTTAATTGAAATAGCATGGCATTACAAATAAAAGGTGGCAAAATGCTAGTAATGGAAATCACCTTGCACATGTTTCTTATCAACAAACTTGATATATTCATGAATCTAAATAATACAAAATATGTTCTTTATCTTCCATACATTTGGAAACTAATCACTTAATTCAATCATTTGGAAACTAATCGCATACAAATCAATGACATACATTCATATCTTTGATAATAAGGCCTATTCACGAAATTTGGGAATTATTCAAGTCCCATTTATAATACTAGTGATGGTATTAACTTATAATTTCTATGTTATATTCTTCTTACAAAGATCAAGTCATGAATACATCCTCTTTTTGTTAAAATGTTTTAAGTTTTCAATAGACAAAAAATAATATTAGTTGATGAGCTTCTTTAAAAAAACACCAAGGAGAATATGAATAAACAAAGAAAAGCATTCAGCCTTGAATTTTTTTCAAAATATGAAGTCTGGTATTATCCAATTCAATAATAATAGGTCAATTATACACTATTTGATATATCAATAAATGCTCATAAAGTAAATATCATCCTAATATGACAAATCATCCTAACTTTATGAATTTAGAGCTCACAATTTAATATATTAAACAATAAATATATTCAATTTGGTCCCAGGTCACTTGTTCGGGTGGTTGGGCCACTTGCCTCTTGAGGCGGGGACGGTGCTTCAACCCCCATCAACACATGAAAAGTTGTATCTTGTTGCTGATGTGCCACCGTTTGTCCTTCTTCGCGATAGTTGTGATCGCAATTTAACCCAGCTATGTAAACCCTTATTCTTGTGGGATAAGGTGGGTCCCACAGATACTATGCCCTTCCTTATACAATAGGCCCGGAGGAGTAGGCCTCGGCTGAACCTCCATTTAAAAAAAAAAGCAACCACATGAATTTAGATCTAGTTTAACAATACTTAATAATATGCAATTCGACATACTAATAATTGTTCATTTAAGTGAATGATATGAAAATTATGTCAATACTATGTTGTTTAAAAATTGAAAAGATTATTTCATATAATTTTATAATAAATCTATCATAATAATTTAGAGCTTTGAAAAACAATCGAATTCAGTAATAACTCAAATATATGCAATTTAGGCTACCAATAATTTTTCACTTGGTTGAACAGTCCCAAAAATATGTGGTGTTTAAAAACACCAATAAAATACATGATGTTCAAATATTTTAAAATCATTTATATCGTTTCTTAATATATTGTTCAAGTACATAATATGTTTCTCTATCACAAGGTCTCTGATTTACAATTGTATTGCATGTATAAGAACGTCTGTTCTTTGAGCAAATCCATCCATAAAGCCAAGGAATCATTGTTTTGGATAAAAAGTTTTCCAACTCCTCCGATGATTGCCTCCACAGCTTCGGTAGAATTTACATAAGTGCCTTTCATATTCCAAATCACATGATATAATGTATCATAAAAAATAATGGTATTATTTCCATCCAAATGTGGAAAAATTTTCCAAATTGTATCCAAGTTTTTACGATGCTCAAACTTATATCGGATACGGATATCAGTTTTTTGGCATGCACCTTGACCTGCTATAATATGAAATCTTTGATATCCAATTCTTCCATTCCTCATCATTACATAAAAGAAGATGTAAATCATTCTTTATAAATCCTTTTTGTAAAGTTTGCTCTGTAGTCTCTACAAAATTCTGCAAAAAAGAACATACAGTTTAAATAAATACAAGTTTTAAAAAATAATAATATATAATAACTAAAACATAAAAAATACAAAGAATATAAACATACCTGCCATGATATAAATTCTCTTTTACTCTGATTAACACCTGGAGGAGGTTTGGATGGACATCCATTGGCTTTCCATTGAGATCTAGCTTGTAAAAGTTGATAAACAAATGGTTCCTTCTGTAATGACTTTGCGACCATCAAATTAGCCTCTTTAGATATCTCCCTTGAAATTTTTGGAGGACAATTTACTATAATTTTTGCTTTTCTATATCTAAATTGTTGTTGTAACTGTAATGTCACCATCGGAGAATTAACAGTTTGTAAAGTTTTCGCTGCACTCCTTGAATGCTGTCCAAATATTATCCAATACTCAACTTTATCAATATCATCATGAGATAAAGTTTTTAGAGGTATTCTGACACTTGGATCAATAAGCATGACAACTGCAAGAACTTCATTCTCTTTCGGAGCCAAGACAAAATCATTCATTCATGTACGCACCCAATCTCTGTTTAATTTTCGATATATGTAATTCGATGGTTGGAAAAGTTGAGAGGCTCGACCTTAAGTTCGAACCTCTTTGTTTTTTTGCTCATATCATGTGACCAAACGATCCTAAACTTGATATGGTTGGAAAAGCTTAAGTTCGAACCTCTTTGTTCTTTTGCACATAAGACACAACAAACGACCTTAAGTTCGAACCTCTTTGTTCTTTTGCACATAAGACACAACAATCCTAAACTTGATATGGTTGGAAAAGCTTAAAAGCTCGAACCTCTTCCTATGGCATAAAAAGCTGAAAATGCTAGAACTTAAAGTTGGTATGGCTGGTATGGCTGAAAACTTGGTATGACTGGAAAAGCTAAAAGGCTCAAACTTAAGTTCGAGCCTCTTTGATCTTTTGCACATAAGACACAACAATCCTAAACTTGATATGGCTGGAAAAGCTGAGGCTCATATCAGGTGATCCAACAATCCTAAACTTGATATGGTTGAAAAACCTCAGAAACTCGAACTTAACTTCGAACCTCTTTGTTCTTTTGCATATAAAACATCAATCCTAAACTTGATATGGTTAGAAAAGCTGAGAGGCTCAAACTTAAGTTCGAGCCTCTTTGTTCTTTTGCTCATATCATCTGACCAAACAATCTTAAACTTGATATGGTTGGAAAACCTGAGAGGCTCGAACTTAAGTTCGAGCCTCTTTGTTCTTTTGCACATAAGACACAACAATCCTTAACTTGATATGGTTGGAAAAGCTCAGAGGCTCAAACTTAAGTTCGAGCCTCTTTGTTCTTTTGCACATAAGACACAACAATCCTAAACTTGATATGGTTGGAAAAGTTCAGAGGCTCGAACTTAAGTTCGAGCCTCTATGTTCTTTTGCATATAAGACACCAATCCTAAACTTGATATGGTTAGAAAAGCTGAGAGGCTCGAACTTAAAGGCTGAGAGGCTCGAACTTAAGTTCGAGCCTCTTTGTTCTTTTGCACATAAGACACAACAATCCTAAACTTGATATGGTTGGAAAACCTGAGAGGCTCGAACTAAAGTTCGAGCCTCTTTGTCCTTTTGCACATAAAACACAACAATCCTAAAATTGATATGATTGGAAAACCTTAGAGGCTCAAACCTCTTTTGTTGTTTTGCAGATAAACACAACAATCCTAAACTTGATATGGTTGAAAAAGCTTACAGGCTCGAACTTAAGTTCGAGCCTCTTTGTTCTTTTGCACATAAGACACAACAATCATAAACTTGATATGGGTGGAAAAGCTTAAGCTCATATCATGTAATCCAACAATCCTAAACTTGATATGATTGGAAAAACTCACAGACTCAAACTTCACTTCAAGCCTCGTTGTTCTTTTGCATATAAGACACCAATCCTAAACTTGATATGCTCAGAGGTTCGAACTTAAGTTCGAGCCTCTTTGTTCTTTTGCTACATGATAACTTGATATGGTTGGAAAACCTGAGAGGCTCGCACTTAAGTTCGAGCCTCTTTGTTCTTTTGCACATAAGACACAACAATCTAAACTTGATATGGCTGGAAAAGCTGAGCCTCATATCATGTGATCCAACAATCCTAAACTTGATATGGCTAGAAAAGCTAAGAGGCTTGAACTTAAGTTCGAGCCTCTTTGCTAGAAAAGCTGAGAGGCTCGAACTTAAGTTCTTTTGCACATAAGACACAACAATCCTAAACTTGATATGGCTGGAAAAGCTGAGGCTCATATCAGGTGATCCAACAATCCTAAACTTGATATGGTTGGAAAACCTCAGAGGCTCGAACCTCTTTTGTTGTTTTGCACATAAACACAACAATCCTAAACTTGATATGGTTGGAAAAGCTTACAGGCTCGAACTTAAGTTCGAGCCTCTTTGTTCTTTTGCACATAAGACACAACAATCATAAACTTGATATGGCTGGAAAAGCTTAAGCTCATATCATGTAATCCAACAATCCTAAACTTGATATGGTTGGAAAAGCTCACAGACTCGAACTTCAATTCAAGCCTCGTTGTTCTTTTGCATATAAGACACCAATCCTAAACTTGATATGCTCAGAGGCTCGAACTTAAGTTCGAGCCTCTTTGTTCTTTTGCTACATGATAACTTGATATGGTTGGAAAACCTGAGAGGCTCGCACTTAAGTTCGAGCCTCTTTGCTCTTTTGCACATAAGACACAACAATCCTAAACTTGATATGGCTGGAAAAGCTGAGCCTCATATCATGTGATCCAACAATCCTAAACTTGATATGGCTAGAAAAGCTAAGAGGCTCGAACTTAAGTTCGAGCCTCTTTGCTAGAAAAGCTGAGAGGCGCGAACTTAAGTTCGAGCCTCATTGCTAGAAAAGCTGAGAGGCTCGAACTTAAGTTCGAGCCTCTTTGTTCTTTTGCACATAAGACACAACAATCCTAAACTTGATATGGCTGGAAAAGCTGAGGCTCATATCAGGTGATCCAACAATCCTAAACTTGATATGGTTGGAAAACCTCAAAAACTCGAACTTAACTTCGAACCTCTTTGTTCTTTTGCATATAAGACATCAATCGTAAACTTGATATGGTTAGAAAAGCTTAGAGGCTCGAACTTAAGTTCGAGCCTCTTTGTTCTTTTGCTCATATCATGTGACCAAACAATCTTAAACTTGATATGGTTGGAAAACCTGAGAGGCTCGAACTTAAGTTCGAGCCTCTTTGTTCTTTTGCACATAAGACACAACAATCCTAAACTTGATATGGTTGGAAAAGTTCAGAGGCTCGAACTTAAGTTCGAGTCTCTATGTTCTTTTGCATATAAGACACCAATCCTAAACTTGATATGGTTAGAAAAGCTGAGAGGCTTGAACTTAAAGGCTGAGAGGCTCGAACTTAAGTTCGAGCCTCTTTGTTCTTTTGCTCGCTAAACTTGATATGGTTGTAAAACCTGAGAGGCTCGAACTTAAGTTCGAGCCTCTTTGTTCTTTTGCACATAAGACACAACAATCCTAAACTTGATATGGTTGGAAAACCTGAGAGGCTCGAACTTAAGTTCGAGCCTCTGTCCTTTTGCACATAAAACACAACAATCCTAAAATTGATATGGTTGGTCAGACGCTCGAACTTAAGTTCGAACCTCTTTGTTTTTTTGCTCATATCATGTGACCAAACAATTCTAAAATTGATATGATTGGAAAACCTCAGAGGCTCGAACCTCTTTTGTTGTTTTGCACATAAACACAACAATCCTAAACTTGATATGGTTGGAAAAGCTTACAGGCTCGAACTTAAGTTCGAGCCTCTTTGTTCTTTTGCACATAAGACACAACAATCATAAACTTGATATGGCTGGAAAAGCTTAAGCTCATATCATGTAATCCAACAATCCTAAACTTGATATGGTTGGAAAAGCTCACAGACTCGAACTTCAATTCAAGCCTCATTGTTCTTTTGCATATAAGACACCAATCCTAAACTTGATATGCTCAGAGGCTCGAACTTAAGTTCGAGCCTCTTTGTTCTTTTGCTACATGATAACTTGATATGGTTGGAAAACCTGAGAGGCTCGCACTTAAGTTCGAGCCTCTTTGTTCTTTTGCACATAAGACACAACAATCCTAAACTTGATATGGCTGGAAAAGTTGAGCCTCATATCATGTGATCCAACAATCCTAAACTTGATATGGCTAGAAAAGCTAAGAGACTCGAACTTAAGTTCGAGCCTCTTTGCTAGAAAAGCTTAGAGGCTCGAACTTAAGTTCGAGCCTCATTGCTAGAAAAGCTGAGAGGCTCGAACTTAAGTTCGAGCCTCTTTGTTCTTTTGCTCATATCATGTGACCAAAAAATCTTAAACTTGATATGGTTGGAAAACCTGAGAGGCTCGAACTTAAGTTCGAGCCTCTTTGTTCCTTTGCACATAAGACACAACAATCCTAAACTTGATATGGTTGGAAAAGCTAAGAGGCTCGAACTTAAGTTCGAGCCTCTTTGCTACAAAAGCTGAGAAGCTCGAACTTAAGTTCGAGCCTCATTGCTAGAAAAGCTGAGAGGCTCGAACTTAAGTTCGAGCCTCTTTGTTCTTTTGCTCATATCATGTGACCAAACAATCTTAAACTTGATATGGTTGGAAAACCTGAGAGGCTCGAACTTAAGTTCGAGCCTCTTTGTTCCTTTGCACATAAGACACAACAATCCTAAACTTGATATGGTTGGAAAAGCTAAGAGGCTCGAACTTAAGTTCGAGCCTCTTTGCTACAAAAGCTGAGAGGCTCGAACTTAAGTTCGAGCCTCATTGCTAAAAAAGCTGAGAGGCTCGAACTTAAGTTCGAGCCTCTTTGTTCTTTTGCTCATATCATGTGACCAAACAATCTTAAACTTGATATGGTTGGAAAACCTGAGAGGCTCGAACTTAAGTTCGAGCCTCTTTGTTCTTTTGCACATGTGATCCAACAATCCTAAACTTGATATGGCTAGAAAAGCTAAGAGGCTCGAACTTAAGTTCGAGCCTCTTTGCTAGAAAAGCTGAGAGGCTCGAACTTAAGTTCGAGCCTCATTGCTAGAAAAGCTGAGAGGCTCGAACTTAAGTTCGAGCCTCTTTGTTCTTTTGCTCATATCATGTGACCAAACAATCTTAAACTTGATATGGTTGGAAAACCTGAGAGGCTCGAACTTAAGTTCGAGCCTCTTTGTTCTTTTGCACATAAGACACAACAATCCTAAACTTGATATGGTTGGAAAATTTCAGAGGCTCGAACTTAAGTTCGAGTCTCTATGTTCTTTTGCATATAAGACACCAATCCTAAACTTGATATGGTTAGAAAAGCTGAGAGGCTTGAACTTAAAGGCTGAGAGGCTCGAACTTAAGTTCGAGCCTCTTTGTTCTTTTGCTCGCTAAACTTGATATGGTTGTAAAACCTGAGAGGCTCGAACTTAAGTTCGAGCCTCTTTGTTCTTTTGCACATAAGACACAACAATCCTAAACTTGATATGGTTGGAAAACCTGAGAGGCTCGAACTTAAGTTCGAGCCTCTGTCCTTTTGCACATAAAACACAACAATCCTAAAATTGATATGGTTGGTCAGACGCTTGAACTTAAGTTCGAACCTCTTTGTTTTTTTGCTCATATCATGTGACCAAACAATTCTAAAATTGATATGATTGGAAAACCTCAGAGGCTCGAACCTCTTTTGTTGTTTTGCACATAAACACAACAATCCTAAACTTGATATGGTTGGAAAAGCTTACAGGCTCGAACTTAAGTTCGAGCCTCTTTGTTCTTTTGCACATAAGACACAACAATCATAAACTTGATATGGCTGGAAAAGCTTAAGCTCATATCATGTAATCCAACAATCCTAAACTTGATATGGTTGGAAAAGCTCACAGACTCGAACTTCAATTCAAGCCTCATTGTTCTTTTGCATATAAGACACCAATCCTAAACTTGATATGCTCAGAGGCTCGAACTTAAGTTCGAGCCTCTTTGTTCTTTTGCTACATGATAACTTGATATGGTTGGAAAACCTGAGAGGCTCGCACTTAAGTTCGAGCCTCTTTGTTCTTTTGCACATAAGACACAACAATCCTAAACTTGATATGGCTGGAAAAGCTGAGCCTCATATCATGTGATCCAACAATCCTAAACTTGATATGGCTAGAAAAGCTAAGAGACTCGAACTTAAGTTCGAGCCTCTTTGCTAGAAAAGCTTAGAGGCTCGAACTTAAGTTCGAGCCTCATTGCTAGAAAAGCTGAGAGGCTCGAACTTAAGTTCGAGCCTCTTTGTTCTTTTGCTCATATCATGTGACCAAAAAATCTTAAACTTGATATGGTTGGAAAACCTGAGAGGCTCGAACTTAAGTTCGAGCCTCTTTGTTCTTTTGCACATAAGACACAACAATCCTAAACTTGATATGGTTGGAAAAGCTAAGAGGCTCGAACTTAAGTTCGAGCCTCTTTGCTAGAAAAGCTGAGAGGCTCGAACTTAAGTTCGAGCCTCATTGCTAGAAAAGCTGAGAGGCTCGAACTTAAGTTCGAGCCTCTTTGTTCTTTTGCTCATATCATGTGACCAAACAATCTTAAACTTGATATGGTTGGAAAACCTGAGAGGCTCGAACTTAAGTTCGAGCCTCTTTGTTCTTTTGCACATGTGATCCAACAATCCTAAAGTTGATATGGCTAGAAAAGCTAAGAGGCTCGAACTTAAGTTCGAGCCTCTTTGCTAGAAAAGCTGAGAGGCTCGAACTTAAGTTCGAGCCTCATTGCTAGAAAAGCTGAGAGGCTCGAACTTAAGTTCGAGCCTCTTTGTTCTTTTGCTCATATCATGTGACCAAACAATCTTAAACTTGATATGGTTGGAAAACCTGAGAGGCTCGAACTTAAGTTCGAGCCTCTTTGTTCTTTTGCACATAAGACACAACAATCCTAAACTTGATATGGTTGGAAAAGTTCAGAGGCTCGAACTTAAGTTCGAGTCTCTATGTTCTTTTGCATATAAGACACCAATCCTAAACTTGATATGGTTAGAAAAGCTAAGAGGCTTGAACTTAAAGGCTGAGAGGCTCGAACTTAAGTCCGAGCCTCTTTGTTCTTTTGCTCGCTAAACTTGATATGGTTGTAAAACCTGAGAGGCTCGAACTTAAGTTCGAGCCTCTTTGTTCTTTTGCACATAAGACACAACAATCCTAAACTTGATATGGTTGGAAAACCTGAGAGGCTCGAACTTAAGTTCGAGCCTCTTTGTCCTTTTGCACATAAAACACAACAATCCTAAAATTGATATGGTTGGTCAGACGCTCGAACTTAAGTTCGAACCTCTTTGTTTTTTTGCTCATATCATGTGACCAAACAATTCTAAAATTGATATGATTGGAAAACCTCAGAGGTTCGAACCTCTTTTGTTGTTTTGCACATAAACACAACAATCCTAAACCTCATATGGTTGGAAAAGCTTACAGGCTCGAACTTAAGTTCGAGCCTCTTTGTTCTTTTGCACATAAGACACAACAATCATAAGCCATCATGATGTGACGGGAACCAAGTTCCCATTTACATAATAGAAATGATAGAGATAATTTCTTTTACTATAGCTTTTGTTCGAAAAAAGAAAACACACAACTGCATACTCCATGTGAGAACCCTATTTGAGAATTGGACTAGAAAGCAGGATGCAGCAACTCAAGGAGAGAGCACTCAATCAAGCCTCCAGTTAGAAATATGAAACAGCCCTCTTCGAAACATCCCTCATACACAATGAAGTCATAGCAACGAGGATCGTAATTTCAGAATCCAGATGTGCAAAATGTTTTTTTCTTATGAAACACGGAGCCTTAAGAAACAGAAATACTGGCACAGATTCTTCAAGAGGAGATGGTAAAAGCTTGTAAGAAAGATCAGATGTTTTCAAATGGTTGATGTATGCCCTTGCTACAGACAGCTTGTTCCACGAAACAGCTCTTGGGAGAATGTAGAAAAAGAATTGCAAGGATCACCATAATTAGATCAGCCATATAGAGGCAATTTTCGACAGACCATTCCAGTCACTACAAGAATGGAAGGACATATAAGAATTTTATTAAACACATTCAGGCATCTTTGGCACTCCATCAAAAGGCTTTGACACGATGAAGGTTACCTAAATAAATGAATGTGAATAAGAGAAAAAAAAGAAGCCCACGGGATAATGCTACTTACAAGTTACAATTTGAGAATCAGAGGGTTGAATTCCATTTGTGTCATCAAAATTCTGCAAGAATGATCACAGAGATTAAAGAACACAGCATAGAGCAGACACCCAAAATCCTTTCAACAACACAGATCATGACCTTGCAAAAGAATAAAACAGAAAAATCTGATGCTTTTAAGCATATGCCCAAATTGGAGAGCCTTCCATAAAATTACTACATGCAAAGGGCTAAAATATATAACTTAGGAATCATATGGAGAAAGGGAGAGGGAAGGGAAGGGAAGGGAAGGGAAGGGAAGGGAAGGGGAATCTGTTTCCCTTCCTGTGTGAAAGGAAAAGGAAGAAATCAATACAGATATTGTTCGATAGTCTCACTTCCTGAAGGAACGGTTAGCAAAACAATGATCTCCACATTTTATAATGCATACAGGAAGTTGAAGCAGTGCCACTGCTCGAATATAGTCTACAAGTAAATCTACTCGAACCCAAGGAAGATAAATTTGACTGTGTTGTATGGAGACACCATTTCATGTCAAGCTTCTACGCCACATTTGTGGGGGCCTTTCATTTTGCAGATGCCATTCGTGAAGCCATGGATATACTTATGTCTACATCTCTCTACATCTATTCAAGCTTCATGTGCACCCAGAAGTTGAGGATGTGAAAAGTGGCTGAAGAATGGTACAGGCCCTTGGGAATCATTTTAGAGTTTGCTCACTCACTGAAGCTGTCAATCAAAGTGTTGCCTGAGCTGCATCTCTGTCTCACTCTTCCAAGTAGCATGGGATGATTGGCCCTTCATTCTTTTGCTTCGTTCTTTATCTTTTATTTTGGATCCTCTCCTTTTGTTCGGATCTCCACTATCTATTCTGCGATCCTTACAAATTGGGCAGATAAGACCTTCTCTGGCAGCAGAGTAAGTTTTTGGTACACTACACTCAGGACATACCCTGCATGCACACACCAACATCAGTGAAACCAACCATACACTTTATTTATAAATGTCAGAATATTACTGAGAAATACCCTAGAAGTTTTGCAGTAGCTTCAGGTGGCTTCTGAGACGACTCCTTTTTTACAACAGGAGTGCCTTCATTTGTGAAGTCACCTGCTTGTGGCTTCGCCTCCACAATAGCACCTGAAGAAAAATCCAGACACATATCATATCACTTCATATTGCTTCCAAAAATAAAACAGATTTACTTCACTCACCAACAGGGAGTTCCTTTCTAACATGTGATGTAGAAGGCAGTTTTGTTCCATAAGGAATTTTCCGAGGGTTGGAATGAGAGCTATTTCCAGATTCAAGGCCTGCTGTATTTTTTAAAAACTCTGGAGGCCCAGTTACCTGAAATCAAAATGCCTTCTGTTTGACCATTTTTGTGTTGGAGAAATTTGATCATAAATTACATCAGGATTAAAAAATTCGGAGTTCCCACAAAATTAGGGTTTCTGGATAGCAAATAACAAATCGATTTCACAAAGCCCATGCTCAACCTAAGCCGACTCTAGAGTCAATACACAAAATTTAGTAAAACAATATGACCTAAAAGTAAAACCTTCTCCAAAACAAAGGGTTTTTCAAAAATTTAGCAAGCCCTTCCTGAATGTTAAAAGTTCATAAATGCTTTGCTTTATCAAGACATTTTTCTCATCTTTTCATCCTTGGGTGTTCAACCTTGAACCTGAGGGAAATTTTCTTGGCACTTTCACTCAAGTTCTTGCTGTTTTGTGTTGATTTTTGCATATTCTGCATTAAGTTCCTGCACTTTGGCATCGAGTTTGGTAAGAGTGCTTGCACACGATTCTCTCATGTTGGAATATCTATCATGACAATCATCAAACAGGGTTCCAGCTGTACATCAACCATTGAACTGCGCCTTTTTTGAAAACACAGTGCATATAAAGAGACACATAGCAACAACAGAGCAGATCCAAAGAGCATACATAAGCAAGTAGACATCAAATGCTAAAAGATTGATTTAATTAATTATAAAACACATATACAAAACTATGAAGAACTAATGATGATCAAGGCTGCAATGATCCCGATAATAGCTGCCTAATAGGCATACAATCAGCTTCTACAAAAGAACAATTCCCTAAAAATCTCTAACTTCAGCTCTAAAAGTTCTAATATGTTTGGCATCCTGAAAGAATGATTGTTGACTCAACAATTTTGTGTTCAGGACAAATTACAACAATTTGGGCATTAATAAATTGGGCATGAAATTCAGGTGGCCAAAACTTTAAGCACAAAATTTGATCAAAATTTAGGGAATTATAAAGTTGGAGATATAAAACCTTGTACACAACCATTACATAACCAGGAAATCTCCTCACATTCCACCCTAAGTTTTGAATTCTAAGGGGATTCAAAAATAATTAAACAGGAGTAAAAAGGATTTAAATCTAAATAGGATGAGACCACCTTCTTCTCTTCTTCTTTTTGTTTGGAACATCAACACTTGGTGAAGAAGTTTTTGCAACATCCTCAATAGTATAAATGCTGTATGTATTTACATCCTGAATTCTTCAACTCTAAAGCTCTTGTTGAAGTAACTTTGACATGTATATCACCAATAACTTGAATTCTTTTAACTGAAAAGAAACAAAACATCGAATCTCTCCAAACTTTCAAAAGGAACTAGATTCACTAACTTTGAAAGCAAGGTATACCTTTGACTAATATATTCATATACCTAATCAAGAACATAGAGGTTGTTTTTCAAAGAAGATGTGAAGTAAGTTTGACTTGTATTATTGGCAAAACATTTATCATGCATAAACATAACCAATAAACTAATTTCAAACAATTGCTGAAATAAAACAACTTAAGATTTTTTGAATACTCTAATATTTATCATGCATCCATGTAACTCCCACCTTGTGATGAGCCCTTTGGATGTAACTTTCTACATGCAAATCTTAGATGTTGAGGTGCATGTTCATATTTCCCTACACATTACTATATGGAATTAAAACAGGTCTATATTTCCCTACAATCATAATATAACAGTCTCAATCATAATCACATTACTATATGGAATTAAAACAGGTCTAGGCACCACCATGAGCACAAATATAAAACTAACACATTCATAATAATGTACATTCAATATGACAGGGAACCTCGGTAAAAGTATAAAATAAATAAAGTTATTTGCATTACTCTCTTTAGGAGTCAGGTATCCAATCTCTCATTGGGAGTAATGTATTTGCAAATCATCCAAACACTTCCCTCTTCATCACATGAGATTAGGCAAAAAAAAGTTATGCTGAAACGATCAAAGATGCAAGTACTCAACTTCAGAACAGTAGATACATACAGTTAATTGACTGTGATTCAGTTGAGGATAAGGGGTTCACTAGCAGCTCGATAACCTTTTGTAAAATGAGACGACGTTGTCGCGGGGTTCATAGAAAGGAGAGAGGAATAGGGGGTATATGGATACTTGTATATTTATGCTCAAAGAAGGAGTGCTTTGTATGAGAAACTATAGTTTCTTAAAGTTCCAAGTTTAAGGTCTAAAATTTACCAATTCACGGAAATTGGTTCGGTTTATGTCCCGAGCAGGTTAAGAGCCAATGATTTTCTCTTTCTCAAGGATAAACAGACCATTCTTTGTTTGACAAAGGGATGACGATTAGTGGAACGGGAGAAAGTTGATTCATTCTACTTTCGATTAATCTAAAGACCTATGATTGTCTAGCTCCCTTGTCCGGATGAACTGACAGGAGACACTCTTTATATTTGCTAGCTTGCTAGTACGAATGGATTGCCAGGAGACAGTCTTCTGACTTTGCAAGACTTGTTATGGTTAGCAATATCCTGAAATACTATGTGGACAGAGACGGTCTGTGCATGGGAAGCCTCTATATATTTATGCACTGCAGCGAATTCCTGTGGAATCACAAAAGCCATGTAATGTTCCAACGCTCAAGGACAAAGAGCTTGTCATACTCCTGTAGCGCTCAAATGCCTTGCAGAACTCGATGAGGCTCCGACAATCAACAACCATTGTTTCAATATATGTTCCGGGAAAACAGGAATCCTGTGATATCAATCTGTGTTACAGCGATTGGACGTCCGAGCAGACCTAGGATTTGATCTCTTCCTCAAAAGTTACTACCCTAGCACGCGAAGTTTTGATAGACAAGCAGGAAAAACAGGTTGCTTGATCGTTGCTAGAAAACTAACATCAGATTATTTACAATCGTATCCTCCTTGATATGCTGAAGTATGAAATTCGTATGACGTTGTTTAGGATAGAAGACCTATACATATCTTTTCTTCCAGATGGATCTCCAGAACCCTAATAGCCGCTCCTCTGCAATAATCAATCCTCTGCAGGACTGCGAGGCACCCAGTCTGTATTCGCTGGTGTCCAAGATACTAAACAAATCAATGGACAAGGAACCAATGACTAGCCAGTCACCAGAGTTGCATGCTCATTGCTGTAAGCAGAAACAGAAGATTAAAGAAAGATGATCTGAGGCGTTTCTGATCTCGCTTCACAGAAGTATGAGGATGCACCGCTTCTGGCATTCAAAGCCAAGAGCTGTGTTTTCTAGGGGAAAGACGACCGTGGTTAAAATGTCCGCACTGCCATCATTTTCACCACCAGCTTCAGCCTTCTGATCCTAATGCAAACTTTTATATTCATATTCATAGATGCGCAGGTGAAGACAAAGCTCTTTGTAAAGCACCAATGGTGATGAATCATGATAGTTACATATGACGAAGAAAAATCAATCAACGGATGAGCAGGCAATACGAGAAGCATAAAAATCCTGTTTCTCTACAACAAAATGGCCACTCAAGCATTATCAAACATTTAACTCTCGATGACCTCATCATCAAGCTCAAGCCTAATGTTCCTGCCTCAAGCTTTTATATTCATCTTTGGAAATGCACACAAACTACAAATCTGCCTACAAAGCACCGATATTGATGTTAACTGCATATGAACAAGATAGATGAGAGGACCAGAGGATATGAGAAGCATAAAAACCCTTTCTCTGTGCAACTAAAAGGCCCACAGTTTACCTCACAATGGTTCCAAGCCAAGTACGGCCTCAGTCGTCTGATCGATGGATGAAGGTCAGCGGTTACAGAATGGCATATCATCAAACCATTCTCATTGCAATCTGGACAACGCAACACCTCACTATAAAGAACCAGCTTTCGACTGCTAAGGGGAGGTCAAAGCCAGTTGAGATACGTCAGTGACTTTATTGGCAGATAGAGATGGCTTCTGCTCAACAAATGTCCTCTCCTCCTCGTCCTCTGTCTGCTAAACCTTCAGCTGATCCTGCCCTTGCCACGAACATCTACCGGTGTTGGAAGGTCAATATTCAAGCCGCTCAGTGTTTTTAATGTATCAAGCCCATTCAATCCGCCGAGGAAAGGGGTACGATCGTTCTAAAGGTTGAAAGAAGTTCCCATAAGTGTATTCCGGGGAGAATCCACCTTCATCATCAAGAAGGAGAAGATGTCCATGCCATTCCCATACTCGGCAGCGGGACTCCTTGTCTTCGTTGTAGGCGACACAGATATGGTGGTCACCAACATTCACAGCCTTTCCTGTGTTTGGCTTGAGATATTCCCCCAATCCCTGTTGTCCTCCTCTAGAGAGAAGAATCCTTGCAGTCTAGCGTTCTATTTCATGGACTCCAACTTCGTATCTGGGAAATGTATCATGTTGTAGTCAGAGATGTATACCTGTTTATTAGTTCAGCAATCGATAGCCTTCATCAGGAAAACGCAGAGAGGAAACTCGACTAGATCCACAGATAGTAGTTCTGAAAAAAAAAACTCCTTGCTGAATGTAATCCGCCCTTGATCAATCAATGTCTTCGCTGTTCTAATCTTCAGCATTCCTCCCGACAATCGACATAGAAGCCACTCAACGTGTCCCGATCCTCCGTTGTCTCCCTGCCTCTGTCGCTTTTGCGCTCAAACTGAGGCTTATAGTTCCTGCATGCTGGACACCTGTAACCTCGTGTTTCATTTCGACTCCCACGGCAAGAGATCCAATAGCCACGAGGAATGTGCTCGCCACAAATGGGGAAATTCTCCACCGCTTTCAGATCAGGCTCTTGTATAACACCATCATCCGAAAGTTCCTCTTCAATATCTTGTGTCGACAAAGAAGGCCACAGCTCCTCCAAGTTCATCAATAAGCCAGCAGTCCCTTTTCTACAGTTTCTTGAAGGATGATGAACTACAAGGAGCTGTAAGAATTGCACAAATGACGACCGTGTTTTTTTATTCAAAAGCTTCTGGGATATTATGTTTTCCATCGCCTGTGCAGTTGCCTCCTCAATGTCAAAGTTCGAAATGGCCACCTGCCCATAATCAATTCCATCTGCAGTCACTAGATGAGCATCATATGTACTGGCATCATCAAGGGTAAAAGACTTCCCAACCTTGGTGTTGATAAATTGAAGAAGCAACTCTGCTTTGCGCCCATTCTCTATTGCTTCCCAACCAGTGCTCTCTCCAGAAACCCATGTAAAGCTTGAAGGTGGACCCCATAATAAGGTGGGATAGTGTGAGATTTTGAATCGGTCACAAAGAAGAGTATTTGACTTCAAAGCACAGTCCACCTTTGCCATGAAAACAATACCAGGATGAACAGCATTGGGCCCATTGAAAAGCTTTGCCACCCGCTGTCGTCGGGTTCGTAACAAGGAGGGTGAAAAGAAACTTGGAGTACTCATTTCCACATAAATTTTCTTGAACCTCGGATGTTGAATGATTTTTTGGGTCAATTTCACAATACTCATACCATAAATTTATTAATAAAGACACATTAATCGGAACTTTAAAGTTCCCAATTATCGGGATTTGAGAGGCAAAGATCTTGGTAGCAGTTCACATAAACCTTTCATGGTAAGATATCGAGGAATACGAATGCTCATAAGACATGAGGAAGTAGTGCTCCTTGCTGATATGCATTGATTTTATCAGTTTAGCACATTGTTGCTATGTCAATGCAAATTTTCACATGCCACATCAAAAGGAGTTTCCCTCTGTGAACCACTAGATCAACAGTAGTAGAAGTATTCATTACAACCAGAACAACTACCTTCCACTAGTTTCATAGACAAAGAACATACCTTGCAAACATAGATCCTAGAAACTACCTCCCCAATCATTGTTCCATATATGTTACTGTTCTTTTGTAAATATTAGTGACTACAAAAAGTATAACTCTCTTTCTCAGAAAAAGAGAACACGATTCACACAGTCGATCTAGCAAGCAATTTTTCATGTTAAATCACAATAGCTCTTAACCATTAGCACTGATTTTCATTACTTCTGTCCAACAATTGACAACAAACAAAGCCAAGTAACTCACAGTCTTTTCCTCTTTGCCTGTACATGTGCTGTTGGAGAAATAATGTGCTGCACCATACGCTTCCTGGAATTGGTTGGCAATAAACAGAGCTCTTAACTACTGCTCCGTCAGGTCCATGTCCATCAAGGACTTCTACCCTTCCATGAACGACTATTCTTGCATTCCTTATGCTAAGCTTCCAGTGGTCTCCTCATTTGTAGCTTCAAAACCTTATCCACCAAAGCGACAGGGAGTACGACGCTAATGTTGAGAGCATGTATGACATCCGTAGCAGTCACTACCTTTTTCTTAAAGTGATCTATGTAGATCACTCCTCATAGTATCCTTTGCCCTGGCTTCTGGATCTGCTCAAGATAGGCCAACATCTCGATAGAACGCAGATGGCATAATCAAAGGTACAATGTAAAACTGTGGATGTGTTTGTTGCGACAAGATTTGATGGGAAACCCCACTTTGGAAATGTGTGTGACTAGCTAGGACAAGGGAAAATTTGGATGTTGGATGTTTATGGTATTCTTCAATTGCCAGCTCATACATTGCACGATGAATGCATCAAGTTGGAAGAGTGTTCATAAACTCCAATGTCTATCATGGCTATTACAGACGAGCTTGCTCTGCAACATATCATCAACCTCTCTTTCCCCTTACTGGAGCTATGGTTCTCCCTTCGATTCTTCAGCCTTTACGCAAAGAGAATATCCTCCTGTTGTGTTTCCATTGAGAGACCCAGAAATTCTTTACTCATAAGAAAAGTATGTAGGTGGCTGACATGTGCCCTGTGAATTTGTTGTTTCTTCTTGACCCAGTAGACTCAAAAATTCATCTGGATCAAAGTACTCCCGCTCTTGCAAATCATCACTCGTGATAAGATGTGTAACAAGAATGTCATCGAAAGGCAACACAGGTAAGCTTAATCCAAACTTCAGAGAAGAATTTTTCTGTTCATCTTCTGCAACAGGCTTGTCCTCAAAAGGCGACGTAGGGAAGCTTATGCCAAAGTCCAGAGGAATGGATTTCTGTTCATCCTCAACACTTATGAAGCTTTCAGAACATACATCTGGAATCGGCAAAAGGATATCACTTTCAACAGCTAACTCCTGGGGCACGTTTCCGTTGCCAATTGCATTTTCTGATTGAAACACTGTGCCTGAAGAAAAATCATCCCTTTCCTCAACAGGAGATAATTTTATTCTCTTTGAGACACCTGTGTCTTCATCTCCCGAGACATGAGTACAGGAACCTGAAGTCACCAACGAGGATGACGATGTTACAGAGCTGACAGAACCCACCTTTTGCACAGATGGAGAAGGAATAGTACTGTATTCTGTTAGTTCAGGTAGGTTGAGGCGTGCATATGGACCATAAAGGATCCGTGCTGCATGATCATAAGCAAGGGCAGCTTCACTTTGCCGCTTCTCGGCTATTTTCATAAACTCGGGATTTTTGCATTATAATCTTCATAGCATCGAAATATTCATCAGTATCTGATTCAGAAAGGTCCCCTTTGCCACTTTGCTTACTGCTGCTCTGGAGTTATTGTACTGCCATTCTACAGATGCAGTGCTGAATCATTTCCGGTACAAATGAAGTAGGGTTCAGAAGGAATTGCGGAGCACGAATCTTTCCGGGCCTAATCTGCTCTTGACAATTCCCGTGGAAGAGAAGATTAGTTGTTGCTGCTTCCTCCGTGGTGCATAACACTTGCATGTTTTTGCGATGTATTCTGCCCCATTGCTTGCTACTGTTATGCATTTCCTCGCATTCTGTGTTACTCCATTATCACTGTACTCTGTTAGACAGTCTGCTGTTTTGTAATGAATCATCGATGAAAGCAGCTGTGCTGCATCCTTTACAGACGATATGATCAACAGGATGCCTCTGCACGTACGCAATTCTGTACTGCTCGACAGCCTTCTGTAACTGATAGCCTATGACTGTGCTTTTCCCGACTCCTCCCATACATGTTCACAAGAGTGCTTCCAACAAAAACATCAGACAGGAAACCCCTTCTCTTGGCCTCGGCATGAAGTTCCTTACCGAATTCCAGGTTTCGCCAGGTACTCCACCCTGAAGAGGCTGACAATCATGAACTCATTGCCTTCCACACGCTCTGCTTGCATACGTCGGTATATCTTTTTGGCATTTACCACATGGCAACTTAACAAACACATCTTTGGCCCCTTGGATATCCCCGCACGGCACCTGCCATTCTCGTGAATGCCACATATATTTCATACCAAAAACAGACAGAACATACTAACTACTTTTAGTCGTATTCGACTTCTACTTAAAATCAAAATTCCCATAAAAGAAGATTATATACACCCACAAATGGATGCTTACACATGGTCATGTGCATGCATTCGCACATATGTACACATGCATTCATAGGAATATACACAAAAACACACATATATATATACCATAGCTTACGTATGGAAATAGGAATCATGATCGCGCATGAATATATAAACCCACATTCAACATGTTGCTCTCTATTCACAGTCGTGTCTATTTGAATACATCACACATATTCATATGGTGTGTGCACATGTAATAACACTATATGCAAGTATACATGATATGGAAATATCAATGGATTATGTTATCGGTCAATTAATCAAACTTTAGTTTAGTTTCACATTGATACTTATTTGATTTTCAAGCTTGGCTTTTGAATCTCCACCACGGCGTTGCATATTGATACTTATTTGATTTTCAAGCTTGAGTGTCAATTCTTGACCACACCGCTCTTCCAGCCACGATCCTTTTCATCATTTCGAAGAAGAGAAGATAGAAGATAATACCGATACATTATCACATGCACTCCTGAATTAATTGCTCCTTTGTATTTACCTTCAACGAAGCTTTAAAATAGTGTCTCCTACTTGACTATCAATCTTTGAATTCAAATCCTGACGACAACGTTGGGATGCACTTTGATCCTTGATGGATCGAATCCCAGAAGCTGCAAACCTTCCAGGCTCTTTACACGAGAAAGTGCTACATACACCATTCCATAATCAAATGCTTTAGAAAGATCCGTCTCTACTTTGTCAAGTGTCATACCCTGACACTTATGCACACTTAAGGACCATGCCAGTATCAAGGGAACCTGAACACGTTTTGCCACTTCTATACCACCAGATTCCACAGACTGTTTCTCTGGTCTAATTACCTTCTCTGTACCGTTGCATGTGAATCGCACCACTGGCCATTTCATCATTGGATTGACCAGATAAGCTACATTCTCTTTCACATCACTCTCTTTAAATGATGCAGATATAAAACCTAACACAACCCCCTTTGCGCCATTGACCAAGCCAGCTTCAGTGTCAAAATTTTTTATCAACATCACCTGAGCTCCAACACATACATCCAACTCCTTTTCTAACCTCATGCTATCAAGTGCTCCTTTGTATTGAGGCCCAGCGACTCTATCCTGTGCTGTGAACTTAACAACGGGATTTTCAAGCGCCTTCAACTCCTTCATATTCTCTTCTCTAACATCCACTTTTAAAGGGTAAAGCCTTGTTGGAGAAATCCCCAGCCCATCATCAGCAAGGACTCTGAAACAAGAGTTCAGACTCTTAATTGTCTCAGCAGATTGGCAGCCTTTCCTTATCTCGTTGAGCATACTTATCAGCTGTTCATCTGACTGTCTAAAGACGTAGTTAAGCTCAACTTGAAGATCAAAGCACTTGTCCCAGCAGTCCGCATCAAATGCAAAAAACTTTCTCTGATTTGGAGGTTTGACAGGAGGAAGTTGGAAAAAATCTCCAGTCACAATAAGCTGCAGGCCACCGAAGCAGAGAGGATGAAGTTCCTCACCATTCATTCTCCGCACAACTCTGGCAACGTAATCGAGTTTGTCAAAGAGTTCTCCATCTATCATACTGATTTCATCTATAATCAGCACTTGTGCACGCCGCCATCGATCCACATGCTCTTTTTTACCCAAAACTTTTGATGCTAACTTTTCTGCATCATCTGTCCCCAGACCGATACCTGCAAACGAGTGCAGAGTAGTACCACCTAAAGCACAAGCTGCTAGCCCAGTTGAGGCCGTGATAAAGACACTGTCTGGACCACAACATTCCTTTAAGAAGTCGACAATGAACCCTAGAATGTAGCTCTTCCCTGTGCCGGCGGAACCAGTAATAAAGACTGATTTACCCTGCGCAGCGGCGATGAGAACATCCATTTGCTGTTTGGAGAACTTGAGTCGCCCCTTCGAAAGGGCTTCTCCATCCTTGACATCCATCTCTGTCATCACACTGTTGTCATGCTCTTTCAAGGGAATAAAATTGGTCGAAGCTCCTGAGGCTGTACCTGTCAACCCCCAGAGAATGCAGAATTCATTCACGTAATGGAAGAAGGCAAAGGCAAAATTTTACTGTACTTTCCATCAAAGCTTTTATTTTTTTCCACTTACCGCTAATTTCCAATAGGCTTGAGCTTGAACATGTCTCTAGATGTGAATGAACATGTGAATCAGCTTAGAACCCACGAGACCCTCCTTCCCACAAAAGTAAAGTAACTCACATTAAAGTCATTTAGAGATGGAAAGTCAACATTCAAGGGCACGTCCCGGTTCACTGGCCAGGTGGTTGGGCCTCTCGCCTCTTGAGGCGGGGGCGAGGGTTCAACCCCTGGCAGCAACATGTAGGGACATTTGAATCCTGAAAATTGTTGTATGTGGCTGTTGGCCACCATTTGACCATCCCCGCGGTAGTTGTGACTGTCGTTTAACCCAGTCTTGTAAACCCCTGTTGTTGTGGGATAAGGGGGGTCCCATGGGTACTATGCCCTTCCTTGTACAGTTGCAATTTCAAAGTTAAAGTCCGGGGGAATAGGCCTCGGCCGAACCTCCATTTAAAAAAAAAAACATTCAAGGGCACTCAACGCGTCAAAGTTGTTGAGATATCAACCTTAACTTGTGATGATCGAGGATGACATGTATCATTTTTTTCGATATTCTACATGTATTGTGGCCATGCTCATAAATGTTAGGGATATTTTTAGTGAGCTTCATTAGATTTATCTATCTACTAAGAATGATTGCACTTTTTTTTGTCAACTCACTCATTTACACTCATTTACAGACATTAAGGTTTTCTTTATGTATTGCTATTTATATATTGTACTAGTTGTATTGTTGAGTTAGTTCATTCGCATGCATTCTCTTTGTGTATTGGAAGAAATAGAAGGTGATTCTTCTTCCTTGCCGCAATTGGTGTGTGCTCCTCTCTTTGTGTGCGAGGGTATGTGAGAGAGCTCTCTATCTTATCTCCTTTCCATTATAGGTATTAGAGCCATTGTGGTTATAAAGAGCTCATGAAGAAGGCCAACATTGAAGAGTCTATGAGAAGACATGGAGGACATGCGCTTTCAAAAACAATCTCAAATTGCTACAAAATTCGGTGTGTAGGTAGAAGGTGCCAAGATATTTTCATGAGTTATCCCTTTAGGGTCACCCGTTTTGCCAAGGCTTCAGTTTCAAAGCCATTACGACCTACATTTTGAGCTCGCAAGATGAAGCCCACGAACAAAAAAAAACAAGTCAGATTGCAAAATTACAAATTCCATGCCTCATGTGAGGGAGATAGTTCTAGAGATGCTCTGATACCAATTGTTAGCCTTCCAAGGATTTCCTCTTTTTGACAGAGAATGCCACAAACTTAGCACATGAGCAAGATAATGATCTTTTCGGCTATCTCTTTTGATTGCTATGCATAGAGGTTTCCTTCGAATGCTCCTCCCAACCACGTGCATATCCTTACAATACTTCTCTCTCTCTCTCTCTCTCTCTCTCTCTCTCTCTCCCCATGTGATGGAGCATCCACATGGCTCCTCATATGGGTGCCATGTGGCACCCATGTGAGAGACCATGTGTGAAAGAATCTAAGGGACAGTTCCCACCTCCCTCTCCACATGCTCCCATATAGCACCCAACCATACAATATCTCTCCTATCTCCATTCACACATGCATATCTTACCCTTTGGGGCCGTGGATCTTGAGGGGGTTCGGAGACTCTCCATTCTTTTGCAAAGAAAAGTTAAATGAAGATTAAATGCCATGGATCTCCTTGATGAATGTTGAGGATGAATGATCGCTCTAATACTTGTGTTACAAGATTTGACATACCATTAGAAAGAGGTGCGCTTCACCTCCCAACCATCTCTCACATAGATCTATCCTTGAGGGTGGAAAGTTGAAGTAGCTCAGATTGGCATATGCATGTTCAAGCACATCTCACCAAGCATCTCCATTCTCTAGAGTCTAGTAGTGGTAGGCCATCCATGTGTCTTAGTCTACTTGAGTGAGCTTGGATGCCTTTGGAATTTGCATCAAAATTACTCTTTATATTTCTCTTGCTTTTTTTTTGGAAGATTTCTATAGGTCTTGTGCTTGTTTTTGGCTGATCTATCATCAATGTTGAAGTAAGGGTAATCAATCTACCACCAAAAAAAATCTTGCATCATCTCTTCATGTTCTTCCTAAGTCATGCCTTTTCATTACACTTAAGTTCTAGCTACTTGTATATGGTCTTCCTTGATGTCATTGTCCTTTTTGGTATTGTGATCTCTTCCTATGAGTCTTTAAGTACCTACATTTCTTGAGCTAACTTTTAAGGACTTAGTATAGTCATCTTTGAGTAATTGCATGAACTCTTGTAATTTTTTCCTTTGTTCCTAATAATTCATTTGCATGTAGCGCCTTTTTCTTCTAGTATTGATGTTCAAGCACATAAGTTTGGAGCTTTTGAATGATCCTTGACATTTGATTGATGGATGAAAGGGGAGTGGTAAAGGATTGTGGTGGTCGAAAAGATGGAAATGGGGTGGTAATGATGGTGGTGTACTCATGAAAAGAAAATGGGGTGATGTGGAAAACCCTAAATGGGATTGTCTACTTGAGTGAATTTGTCATCTAGAGGTCTTATTTTGGATTGTTGACATCATGGATGACATCATCAGTTTGCAACCGCAATTGAACACCTATATAAGAAGGGCTTGGCCACATACATCACGAGTCTTGCCAATGCAAGCTTTGGGATCTCAAGAAGTTGCAATCTCCTAGTAATTAGTTTCCAAATTCTAGTTCTAGTTCTAGATTTTTGTTCCTTGCCTAGTTTAGTAGTGAGGGCATCCCATCTTGTCGTCTTGTAATCTCATAGTACATAATCTTGTCTAGTTATCTCTTTCATCTAGTTCATCTCCTTCAAGGGATTTTTAATTGAGATATCTTGTTTCATACCTACGATCTCTAGTTATGGGATCTTGCGTATCCTATCTAGTTTAGTTTTCTACACGTATTAGTTCTTGGTTTTGGGGTCTCCTATATTAGTTCTATATTCTTGTATTAATTCCCCTATGTGATATTGTAATCAGAAGGTTATTTCCAAGTCATTATATAGCCTAGTTAGATAGCCTTGGGTACTCATAATCATAAATAAAAAACATGAATATTTTGTGCAAAGTTTCCTTCCCCATAACCGAAAGGACGTACTCATTCCTATGACTCATAATTATTTGTTGCATCAACTCAACTATAGTTGAAAAATGGTTTAATAAATAAACTCAACCAAAGTTGTAGAGGATCCAACTTGCATGAACTATGAAATCATAAAGGAATCATGGGCATTGATACAACTTGTATCAACCCCTAAAATATGCATTGAGAACAAGTAGAATTTCTCCTATTCCATGCTCACATGGTATGATCACACGTTATGATTACATCATATAAAAAAATATATCTTATAAAGAAGTTTTGGAAAATCTTATTCAATAAGCCCATGAAATGATGGGTTATTTTAAGAGTGCCTAGGGGGTTGCGTTTTAAAATATAGACCTTTCAACTTCTTATTCGTCATGTTTAAAAGTTGTATTCTAAGAAGGTTGAGATTTAATGGTCTTTCTTTGTCTTCAATTCCAAGGTGTGAATTGAATGAGACATAGATCTTCCTAGAGTAGGCACCTAGCATTGTATTTCATATTCCTATTTCTCCACACTCCACAGTACTTTGCGGCAACAAAGTTAAGTTTACAAGATTCCTTTTTATATTCTATGAGCACAATTCATGTTCTTTAGTGTTGGCATAATTCTATAAGTATATTAAGATTAATTAATAATCACGGCTAAAAGAGGAAATTTTAGAGATGAGAGGAGTTTTAGTCCTCACATACAGGGTTCATTTTTGAAGGTTGCACAGCCCTTCTACGCACAAATTGCCTTTCAAGAGAAGGGGAAAATTATATGTAAGCTTCTGTTGAAAGGTGATTAAAAAATTTCACCCTTCTCACAGAAGGGTGGTTTTCTTTGGAACCTTCTTTAGAAGGGCATACATTTATTTTAGGAAGGGTAGATTATATATATATATATATATATATATATATATATATATATATATATATATATATATATATATATATATATATATATATATATATATATATATATATATATATATATATATATATATATATATATATAAAATTTATTTCTTTCTTGAGACTGGGTCCCAACTTTTGGCAGTGGACTATAGAGACTACGCGTGCCAATTCACAACGGCGTTCAGGCTTGGAATTTATGCTTTCATATTATAAATTTGCAATTTGCCAGTTGTGTTGAAATGAGGATTCTCCAATCCCAAATTCCCGGTCCTTTTTTGAAGGTTTTTTTTTTAATATAAAGGAAGTTCGGCAATAGCCTACTCTCCCGGACTTGAATTAAATTAAGAAACAAAGGTACAGTAGAAGGGGACTAGTGCCCACGGGACCCCCCAAATCCCACAAAGCAGGGG
>CM035436.1:78131342-78138842 GCA_020310875.1 Ceratopteris richardii | reverse complement strand
AGCTCGAACTTAAGTTCAAGCTTCTGAGCTTTTCCAACCATATTAAGTTTAGGATTGTTGGATCACATGATATGAACCTCAGCTTTTCTAGCCATATCAAGTTTAGGATTGTTGTGTCTTATGTGCAAAAGAACAAAGAGACTCAAACTTAAGTTCGAGCCTCTCAGCTTTTCCAACCATATCAAGTTCAAGATTGTTGGATCACATGATATGAACAGAATAACAAAGATGCTCGAACTTAAGTTCGAGCCTCTGAGCTTTTACAGCCATATCAAGTTTAGGTTTCTTGTGTCTTATGTGCAAAAGAACAAAGAATCAGCTTTTCCAACCATATCAAGTTCAGGATTGTTGGATTACATGATATGAAAAGAAGAACAAAGAGGCTCGAACTTAAGTTCGAGCCTCTGAGCTTTTACAGCCATATCAAATTTAGGTTTCTTGTGTCTTATGTGCAAAAGAACAAAGAGGCTCGAACTTAAGTTCGAGCCTCTGAGCTTTTACACCCAAATCAAGTTTAGGATTGTTGGATCACATGATATAAACAGAATAACAAAGAGGCTCGAACTTAAGTTCGAGCCTCTGAGCTTTTACAACCATATCAAGTTTAGGTTTCTTGTGTCTTATGTGCAAAAGAACAAAGAATCAGCTTTTCCAACCATATCAAGTTCAGGATTGTTGGATTACATGATATGAAAAGAAGAACAAAGAGGCTCGAACTTAAGTTCGAGCCTCTGAGCTTTTACAGCCATATCAAGTTTAAGTTTCTTGTGTCTTATGTGCAAAAGAACAAAGAGGCTCGAACTTAAGTTCGAGCCTCTGAGCTTTTACAGCCATATCAAGTTTAAGTTTCTTGTGTCTTATGTGCAAAAGAACAAAGAGGCTCGAACTTAAGTTCGAGCCTCTGAGCTTTTACACCCAAATCAAGTTTAGGATTGTTGGATCACATGATATAAACAAAATAACAAAGAGACTCGAACTTAAGTTCGAGCCTCTGAGCTTTTACAGCCATATCAAGTTTAGGTTTCTTGTGTCTTATGTGCAAAAGAACAAAGAGTCAGCTTTTCCAACCATATCAAGTTCAGGATTGTTGGATCACATGATATGAAAAGAAGAACAAAGAGGCTCGAACTTAAGTTCGAGCCTCTGAGCTTTTACAGCCATATCAAGTTTAGGTTTCTTGTGTCTTATGTGCAAAAGAACAAAGAGGCTTGAACTTAAGTTCGAGCCTCTGAGCTTTTACACTCAAATCAAGTTTAGGATTGTTGGATCACATGATATAAGCCTCAGCTTTTTCAGCCATGTCAAGTTTAGGATTGTTGTGTGTTAGGTGCAAAAGAACAAAGAGGCTTGAACTTAAGTTCGTGTCTCTGAGCTTTTCCAGCCATATCAAGTTTAGGATTGTTGTGTCTTATGTGCAAGAGATTAAGTTCAAGCCTTTGAGCTTTTCCAACCATATCAACTTTAGTATTGTTTGGTCACATGATATGAGGAAAAGAACAAAGAGGCTCGAACTTAAGTTCGAGCCTCTTAGCTTTTCCAGTCACATCAACTTTGGGATTGTTGTGTGTTATGTGCAAAAGAACAAAGAGGAGTTCGAGCCTCTCAGCTTTTTCCAACCATATCAAGTTCAGGATTGTTGGATCACATGATATGAACTTCAGCTTTTCCAGCCATATCAAGTTTAGGATTTTTGTATCTTATGTGCAAAAGAACAAAGAAGCTCGAACTTAAGTTCAAGCTTCTGAGCTTTTCCAACCATATTAAGTTTAGGATTGTTGGATCACATGATATGAACCTCAGCTTTTCTAGCCATATCAAGTTTAGGATTGTTGTGTCTTATGTGCAAAAGAACAAAGAGACTCAAACTTAAGTTCGAGCCTCTCAGCTTTTCCAACCATATCAAGTTCAAGATTGTTGGATCACATGATATGAACAGAATAACAAAGATGCTCGAACTTAAGTTCGAGCCTCTGAGCTTTTACAGCCATATCAAGTTTAGGTTTCTTGTGTCTTATGTGCAAAAGAACAAAGAATCAGCTTTTCCAACCATATCAAGTTCAGGATTGTTGGATTACATGATATGAAAAGAAGAACAAAGAGGCTCGAACTTAAGTTCAAGCCTCTGAGCTTTTACAGCCATATCAAATTTAGGTTTCTTGTGTCTTATGTGCAAAAGAACAAAGAGGCTCGAACTTAAGTTCGAGCCTCTGAGCTTTTACACCCAAATCAAGTTTAGGATTGTTGGATCACATGATATAAACAGAATAACAAAGAGACTCGAACTTAAGTTCGAGCCTCTGAGCTTTTACAGCCATATCAAGTTTAGGTTTCTTGTGTCTTATGTGCAAAAGAACAAAGAGTCAGCTTTTCCAACCATATCAAGTTCAGGATTGTTGGATCACATGATATGAAAAGAAGAACAAAGAGGCTCGAACTTAAGTTCGAGCCTCTGAGCTTTTACAGCCATATCAAGTTTAAGTTTCTTGTGTCTTATGTGCAAAAGAACAAAGAGGCTCGAACTTAAGTTCGAGCCTCTGAGCTTTTACAGCCATATCAAGTTTAAGTTTCTTGTGTCTTATGTGCAAAAGAACAAAGAGGCTCGAACTTAAGTTCGAGCCTCTCAGCTTTTACACCCAAATCAAGTTTAGGATTGTTGGATCACATGATATAAACAGAATAACAAAGAGACTCGAACTTAAGTTCGAGCCTCTGAGCTTTTACAGCCATATCAAGTTTAGGTTTTTTGTGTCTTATGTGCAAAAGAACAAAGAGTCAGCTTTTCCAACCATATCAAGTTCAGGATTGTTGGATCACATGATATGAAAAGAAGAACAAAGAGGCTCGAACTTAAGTTCGAGCCTCTGAGCTTTTACAGCCATATCAAGTTTAGGTTTCTTGTGTCTTATGTGCAAAAGAACAAAGAGGCTCGAACTTAAGTTCGAGCCTCTGAGCTTTTACACTCAAATCAAGTTTAGGATTGTTGGATCACATGATATAAGCCTCAGCTTTTTCAGCCATGTCAAGTTTAGGATTGTTGTGTGTTAGGTGCAAAAGAACAAAGAGGCTCGTACTTAAGTTCGTGTCTCTGAGCTTTTCCAGCCATATCAAGTTTAGGATTGTTGTGTCTTGTGTGCAAAAGATTAAGTTCGAGCCTTTGAGCTTAAGTTCGAGCCTTTGAGCTTAAGTTCGAGCCTCTGAGCTTTTCCAACCATATCAAGTTTAGGATTGTTGGATCACATGATATGAGCAAAAGAACAAAGAGCTTTTCCAACCATATCAAGTTTAGGATTCTTTGGTTACATGATATGAGCAAAAGGACAAAGAGGAGTTAGAGCCTTTGAGCTTTTCCAACCATATCAAGTTTAGAATTGTTGGATCACATGATATGAGCAAAATAACAAAGAGGCTCAAACTTAAGTTCGAGCCTCTCAGCTTTTCCAACCATATCAAGTTTAGGATTGTTGTGTCTTATGTGCAAAAGAACAAAGAGACTCGAACTTAAGTTCGGGCCTCTGAGCTTTTCCAACCATATCAAGTTCAGGATTTGTTGGATCACATGATATGAGCCTCAGCTTTTCCAGCCATATCAAGTTTAGGATTGTTGTGTCTGATGTGCAAAAGAATTAAGTTCGAGCCTCTGAGCTTTTCCAACTTAAGTTCGAGTTTCTGTGCTTTTCTAACCATATCAAGTTTAGGGTTGTTTGGTTATATGATATGAGCAAAAGAACAAAGAAGTTCTGAGTTCGAGCCTCTTAGCTTTTCCAACCATATCAAGTTTAAGATTGTTGTGTCTTATGTGCAAAAGAATTAAGTTCGAGCCTCTGAGCTTTTCCAACTTAAGTTTGAGTCTCTGTGCTTTTCTAACCATATCAAGTTTAGGATTGTTTGATTATATGATATGAGCAAAAGAACAAAGAGGCTCTGAGTTAGAGCCTCTGAGCTTTTCCAAACATATCAAGTTTACAATTCTTGGGTCACGTGATATGAGCAAAAGAACAAAGAGGCTTGAACTTAAGTTCGAGCCTCTCAGCTTTTACAACCATATCAAGTTCAGGATCGTTGGATCACATGATATGAACAGAAGAACAAAGAGGCTCGAACTTAAGTTCGAGCCTCTGAGCTTTTCCAGCCATATCAAGTTTAGGTTTCTTGTGTCTTATATGCAAAAGAACAAAGAGCCTCTGAGCTTTTCCAACCATATCAAGTTTAGGATTGTTGGATCACATGATATAAGCCTCATCTTTTTCAGCCATGTCAAGTTTAGGATTGTTGTGTTAGGTGCAAAAGAACAAAGAGGCTCGAACTTTAGTTCATGTCTCTGAGCTTTTCCAGCCATATCAAGTTTAGGATTGTTGTGTCTTATGTGCAAAAGATTAAGTTTGAGCCTTTGAGCTTTTCCAACCATATCAAGTTTAGTATTGTTTGGTCACATGATATGAGGAAAAGAACAAAGAGGCTCGAATTTAAGTTCGAGCCTCTGAGCTTTTCCAGTCATATTAAGTTTGGGATTGTTGTGTGTTTGGGATTGTTGGAGTTAAGTTCAACACTCTCTTGGATCCAAAAGGACTTATAGATTCAAACTCAAGTTCGAGCCCGTGAGTTATATCAAGTTTAGGATTGTTGGCTCATATGATATGAGGCTCCAACTTAAGTTCGAGCCTCTCAAGTTTTCCGGCAAAAACAGGCTTCAACTTAAGTTCGAGCCTCTCAAGTTTTCTAGTAAAAACATTAATATTTTTAACTCAAATCTTCTTGCATCTACAAAAGCTAAGCCTCTTAATCATATGAGCTGAGTTATGAAGCTTAGACTTTTTCAGCTTTTCCAAAAGTTGTTGTAAGCAAAACAACAAAGACGAGTTCGAGCCTCTCAGCTTTTTCCAACCATATCAAGTTCAGGATTGTTGGATCACATGATATGAGTTAAAGAACAAAGAGGCCCAAACTTAAGTTCGAGCCTCTCAGCTTTTCCAACCATATCAAGTTTAGGATTGTTGTGTCTTATGTGCAAAAGAACAAAGAGGCTCGAACTTAAGTTCGAGCCATAATTTGAACTTTTCCAACCATATCAAGTTCAGGATTTGTTGGATCACCATGATATGAGCTTCAGCTTTTCCAGCCATATCAAGTTTAACATTGTTGTGTCTTATGTGCAAAAGAACAAAGAGGCTCGAACTTAAGTTCGAGCCTCTGAGATTTTCCAACCATATCAAGTTTAGGATTGTTGGATCACATGATATGAGCCTCAGCTTTTCCAACCATATCAAGTTTAGGATTGTTGTTGTCTTATGTGCAAAAGAACAAAGAGGATCGAACTTAAGTTCGAGCCTCTGAGCTTTTCCAACCATATCAAGTTTAGGATTGTTGGATCACATGATATGAGCAAAAGAACAAAGAGCTTTTCCAACCATATCAAGTTTAGGATTGTTTGGTCACATGATATGAGCAAAAGAACAAAGAGGAGTTAGAGCCTCTGAGCTTTTCCAACCATATCAAGTTTAGAATTGTTGGATCACATGATATGAGCAAAAGAACAAAGAGGCTTAAACTTAAGTTCGAGCCTCTCAGCTTTTCCAACCATATCAAGTTTAGGATTGTTGTGTCTTATGTGCAAAAGAACAAAGAGACTCGAACTTAAGTTCGGGCCTCTTAGCTTTTCCAACCATATCAAGTTCAGGATTTGTTGGATCACATGATATGAGCCTCAACTTTTCCAGCCATATCAAGTTTAGGATTGTTGTGTCTGATGTGCAAAAGAATTAAGTTCGAGCCTCTGAGCTTTTCCAACTTAAGTTCGAGTTTCTGTGCTTTTCTAACCATATCAAGTTTAGGATTGTTTGGTTATATGATATGAGCAAAAGAACAAAGAGGTTCTGAGTTCGAGCCTCTAAGCTTTTCCAACCATATCAAGTTTAGAATTGTTGGGTCACGTGATATAAGCGAAAGAACAAAGAAGCTTGAACTTAAGTTCGAGCCTCTCAGCTTTTCCAACCATATCAAGTTCAGGATTGTTGGATCACATGATATGAACAGAAGAACAAAGAGGCTCGAACTTAAGTTCGAGCCTCTGAGCTTTTCCAGTCATATCAAGTTTATGTTTCTTGTGTCTTATGTGCAAAAGAGCAAAGAGGCTCGAACTTAAGTTCATGTCTCTGAGCTTTTCCAGCCATATCAAGTTTAGGATTGTTGTGTCTTATGTGCAAAAGATTAAGTTCGAGCCTTTGAGCTTTTCCAACCATATCAAGTTTATTATTGTTTGGTCACATGATATAAGGAAAAGAACAAAGAGGCTCTGAGCTTTTCCAGTCATATCAAGTTTGGGATTGTTGTGTGTTATGTGCAAAAGAACAAAGAGGAGTTTGAGCCTCTCAGCTTTTTCCAACCTTATCAAGTTCAGGATTGTTGGATCACATGATATGAACTTCAGAAAACTTGAGAAACCCAAACTTAAGTTTGTACAAACTCAAAGTTTCCTTGATTTTTGACTAGACTCAAAGTTAAGTCCAATTAGTGAATGTCTGTATATGCAAATATGGATTATTTTTTGTAGAAATGATGGTTGTATCTAGTTTTAATTCAATTGATTATTTTTACAATAATTATTGAAAGAATGATCAATTGAATAGCATTGTTAATTTCTCATTTATTCTTTACAGGCAAAATCAAGATGGCAACAAAGCAAACTATATCTAGTCAACTTGAAGAAAGAGACAAGTGGAAAGGAAAGAGAGTCATCTTGTTGGATCATGAAAAGCATGAAAGATATGCAACTGCTATTGTTTTATTGGTAAATCCATGGGATGCTATAAATTGCAAAGAGTTGGGAGAAAGTTGCCTAGGTGTTATTATGGATGAAACTGTGGATGCATCAACTTTGGATTCAACTTTGAAATTGGTCAGTTGGCCTATACTCCAAATCATTACAGAAGATGGTGAGCCTATGATACAAAAATTAGGCTTTAACTCACTGTATGACATTGAAGATGATCATTGCAATGGTATTGAGGATGTGGATCTTGAAGCTGGAGAGAATCCAAATTTTTGCTTTACGTCATCATACAACATCGATGATGATAATTGCAATGGTATTGAGGATGTAGATGTTGATAAGAATTATTCTCATGCAATTGATATTCAACATTGTTTTAATGATATACAAGTTGTTTCTCCTCTTCGAATGGAATCAGATCAACAAGAGGATTTTCATATGGAAAATAGTAACTGTGGATATTTTGAAGTGAACCAAAAAAAAAGAAGTTACATCCACAAGGTTAGAAAAAGTACTACATTGGCTCCTAATAAGAGATGCTCATTTGAGAGAATTCAGATGGTTTCAATGCATGATTGTTGTGAACAGAGATGTTGTCAAGTAGCTAGTAGGGCTAAAATACTGGAAGCAAGATTAAACTTTTGGGGACAATGCTATTCAGATAGATACAAATATGTATTGGATTGCATGAGTATGGTGTACAAAGGTAACTTTGTGAACTCAAGTCAGCGCTC
>CM035436.1:78103842-78126342 GCA_020310875.1 Ceratopteris richardii | reverse complement strand
AGTCCCATTTTTCGTGAATAGGCCTTTAATTACAATGAAAAACTTTCAGCTTGCTCCTACCATTGGCATGCATATGGACTTAAACCCTTTCTAAATGAAGAAAAAATAATCTTTAGTTAGAATTACAGGATTACAATATCTCCTTCCATTCTATTGTACAATCATCTTAAATATAAAAAATAGCCTCTTACATTGCATCTACTTTCTCTTGGGGTATAGAGGGCTCCATTGTAATTTCCCCATCTCCCATCTAGCTAGACTAGTTTACATAGCCTTGGCATTCACGAGTTCATCATTAACTTAAGAACAAATTTGATGAACCTTTACATGAAGATCCTTCATCTATTTCTTGGTTGCCATCAACTCCTACTATAAAGTAGTTATTCCATCCTCGTTCTCCGTCTTTTTACCTACAAGTTCCTATGGTGTCCTTGTAAGTTCTCAAATCTCTACATCTCATGCAGATATGCATATGCAGTCCCTCAATGAAAGCTTTGTTTATACAAGAGTTTGACCTTGATCAAGAAACACTCTATTATGATTGGTTGATTGAATCAGTTTATCTATTAGAAGTTGTTGAAATCACTTCCATACCTCAAACTATCCAAATAGTTGAACGTACTCTTATCCTACTCTAATAATTGATCATAATCTAGTTCTATCTATGCATACTTAGTGTGATAAAATTCACACTGCGCTTGCTTCTTATGATTCATCTTATTTTCCTTTGTGGCCTTAGTTTGCTTCCACTTTTTATCATTTTTTGACGTGACTTCATCATATCTTTTGAGTAAATTGCCACAGCATGCTTCGAAATCTCTCATCTTATGTGATGAGATGAAGTTCATTCAATGGATGGTTTTTTTATTTTCGAAGAATTACAAAAGATCTCAAACCACCTTGATTCATGGGGATGAATGAGATGTGATTTACATTTCTCTCTATGTTGGATATTATATTTGATCAATTACATTAAGCTCATTATTTTAATTAGCTTTATCTTACATCACGTCATCAGCAGAAAGGGGTTAGGGTGGATGATGTGCCTATAGTGTCTTTTTAAACTATGTATGGGCCCTATGAGATCTAGATGATGCCATCTGGTCTCACCAATGCTCTTTTGAAATTCATGAAACTTATGAATAGTGCATTATGGCCTTACATAGGATAGTTTGTATTTTTCAAAATAGAAGTTACATATCTCGGGCATATTAACTCAAAAAACAAAAAAACATATGGATCTTGATGAGGTAATATTGGAGATGTGGACCCATAAGCCTCAAGAACATGCTTACTAGCATCAAATGGGAAATTCAACAAGAGCAAATTGTCGAGCCCAGTTACACATTTTAGTAACGTCATAGAGACTCAAGAAAGAGCCTAAAAGTAGTTCTAAAGAAGAAGAAAATTGCAAAGTTTAGATGTAATAGTTTGCTTTAAGTTGTTCTTGATTATTGCAACAAGTGTGGGACATAATATGCACTTTTTGCATATTAGAACATGTAGAATGAAGAATTTTGCATGTTCTAAGTCAGATATCCACAAACAAACACCTTAACAAAGGAAAAATGACAATAGTGTAATTTTGAGAAACTTGCTTAAATCCCAAAGCTTCAAACAAGTTTCTCCATTCTTACATATATCTTAGAGACACTTTTTTATCACTCTAGACATCATGGGTGATTAAATGCAAAGGCAAAAATGAGGAAGAAACTAGCTTAAAAGATTTCTCAAGATCTCTCGATTGATAAAACTAACATAAAACTTGTCACAAATAGTATGGTTATAAAAGGTGAATGGAATAATTTATCAATTGAAAAAGCATTGCATCACAAATATTAGGTCACAAATCACTAGTAGTAGGATTCCACTAGTGCACACACTTTATGGAAATCACCTTGCACATGTTGATTACTAGCAAACTTGATATTTTTGTAAATGGTGAATCATATACAATCTATAATCTATATCTGATACCATATAGAATATGAAAAGGTATTATTTGAATCACTAAATACAATGATGTGGTAGCTAATCATATGCAAATCAATTAACATGCATTCACTTCTTTGATAATTACAAGGTAAGGATATTAGGAGTAGTATTACAATCATCTCGTTGCTGTTGGAGTATAGAGGGCTCAACAGTTATTTCCCCATTTTCCATACCAGTCACCTAGTGTAATTCCATAGCCTTGGCATTCACGATTTCATAATGAGCTTGTGTAAAAAATTGATGATGGTTTACTTGAAGATCCTTCATCTATCATTTGGTTGTGATGGTTATCCTATCATGCTTCTCCTTCTTTGTACCTACATGGTCCTGTTGTGTGCATATAAGCTCTCAAATTTCAACATCTCATTTAGGTATGCATTCCTTTAATGCAACCTTGGCATCTATAATCGGTTGAACCTAATTAGAGAACAATCTACAATGAACTGTTGATTAAATCATTTATCTATTAGACTTTGTTGATATTGCTTCCATTCCTCACACTATGTGGCTAGTGGGAAATAATATTTTCCCTACTCTAGAAATCTAGCATATTCTAGCTCAATATGTAAATACTTAGTGCGATAAGAATCACACTCCTTATTCTTTGTGATCACTTTTTTCTCAACCTCAATTATAATTTTCTTATAGACATTGATTTCCTCCACAAAAGAATCAATTTTTCACTATGAGACTTGATTCGACTTTTGATCATGCCTTTTCCCTCATTTCATCATATATATCATTTTTTGCCCTGAATCCCTCCCAACACTACATTTGGGTAGCAAAAAGAAGAAAGAATTTGGCTTTCACATTATTATTTGAATGCGTGATTTTGATGCATCTTGTTCTCATGCTAATTGTGGTTGTCCATTGATTTGTCTTTTCATTACTTTTTCTTATACTTTTGAGAGGTTTCGCTAAAGAAAGTAATTGATCACCACACGTGCTTTTTATAGAAGTTCTTCATGCAACAGAGGGAGAAACTACTTTTGCTAAATTTGATGGACTTCCTTCCATGATCGTGGATAATCAACTCTATGATTTTAGAGGGATGAAGGTCATTGGAAACAAGTGGTTATATGAAGTAAATAAGTAATCAGATCATATCATTTCTAGGTATAAAGCTAGGCTTGTAGCTAAAGGCTTTGCTCAAACATATGGAGTGGATTATGAAGAAAAAATTTAGCCCTTTGGACAAGATGAATACCATCAGAAAAAGCATTACAATTGTAGCTAGCAAGCTTTCAAAGAGCTATCAACTTGATATGAAGAATGCTTTTCTAAATGGATAGCTAGAGGAGGTAGTATACATGGTCCAACCATTAGGGTTTCAAGATAAGATCAGAGATGATTATGTTTGTGGGTTAAAGAAAGCACTATACAATCTCAAGAATTCCTTCATTTATTATCTCGTCATGTATAAAATGGTCCTCTTGGTACAATGGGTCTTGCTACAGTTCTATTTGGAACCAGGGATCTTGGTGCTCGGTACATGAAGTTAGCATATACAGGTCCATATGACCTCTCATAACCATCATATCCATAATAATGTTTCTCATAGGACTTGTCATATTCCACTAGACTAGTGTGATAAGAGTAGTAATGACCTTAGGTTTGATCAAGGCCTTGGCTAAGGTTATCCCTGTCTGTCAATGGGGTGGCAGGTATGATCACTCTCTCAAGATTTTCTTCTGTTTTTGCATACTTCATTGGTACTACATTTTGAGGATGTGGGGGTTGTTTCCCTAATACGGATTGTATTTGATTGCCTTGTGTACTCATAAGGTCTTGGTGCCATGGGTGGTCCTTCTCTAGATCGCTCATGCATAAAAGTAGCTGACTCATAATTAATTAAGTTTTCGTGTATATCCATTGCTTTTCTATCATCATCAAAATTTTCTCATGAGAGCATATCAGCAACAGTATTATGCTTTCCAGCAATATGTACAAAAGCTGGATTAATAAACTTAATAAAAGCAATCCATCTTAACATTGCAATATCAGGGGATGAACAGTTAGCAATCAATCCTATTAATGGAAGACAATTAGTTTCAACAATTACATTAGCTCGAATAAAATATTCTTGATCTATTTTTAAAGTAGTAACTAATCCCCATAGCTTTCGTTTAATCTAAGGGTAATTTCTCTGTGTATCATGCAAAATTTTTGCTCCAAAGCGAACTGCATATCTTTGCTCTTTCTCATCATCCCCTCCAATGACCCAGCCTATACCAATAGGACTAGTATCAATGGTTAGGATTATAGGCTTATTTCTTGAATAATCAATCCATTTCAAGATTGGATCATTGATAAGCAATTGCTTTAGTCGTCCCATAGTTTTACTATGTTCTTCAATCCAATAAAATTTCTTTTTCTTTCGTAACAAATCATATAACGGGTTTGCAATATGAGCAAAGTGAGGAATCCAAATGCCATAAAAGACACATGCACCTAAGAATCTCCTTACTTCAATAACATTGTGAAACACCTTGCAAATTCTACTAATGGCATTAACATTCTCTGAGTAGGGCCTACGATAAGAATGCGCACATAAATGTCCAACAATCCAAACTTCATTAACACCAAAAGTGGATTTCTCTAAAGAGAAAGTCAGTCCAACCACTTCGACCTTTGAAACATTCTTTCATAACCAGAAATGTGGCTGGAGACAAACTTTCTACATCCAAATGAATCTTAAGTCTCATCATTTTCCTTTTTCACACATCCTTTTATCGGAATATCATCAATAAAAGGCATTGTCACTTTGGGGATAAATTCATGTAAGACCAGCTTCATAGCATTCATCATGTGTGCCACAGAATTTGTTGCTCCTTGTGGTAAAGTACACATACGTACTAAACCCGAAGGAGTTATCATCATGGTTACATCTCTACTTTCAATAGCTAACTGAAACTAGTCATATCCTGAGTACATGTCTCCTATTCAATAGATGGAATGTGCGGCAAATGCCTCTACAAACTCATCTATAATAGGACCCGTTCCTACATTTCTAATAGTGACTTTGTTAAAAGGTTGCAGATCCTATATAAAGCATAACTTTGCGTTCTTTTTAGGTACCCTCAACCACCTATTTGAGTAAGGTGCTGATGATGGTTCTAAAATTTCTCATGGCAATCTTCTCCTTTAACAATCTCATTAGCTCAGGTAGGTGAGCCTTTAGGACTGGTATCGGTCGAAGATTCCATGGAATGTGCAGTACCGTAAATATAATCATTAGAGCTACAAGCTTTGGATCAGCGCATCCTATTTCATGTGGAAATAAAAAAAATGCCTTTCCATGACGCATGTTCATCTTTCTAAATTGATCTTTTTCTATTTCTAAAAGAAATTCTTCTCCAAACCTAATATATTTCATAGTCTCTTTCATAAATGTATGTCCTATCCTAGATCGATCTCTAAGAATAGGATCCTCAGAAACTCGTCTAAATATATCATAACTATCTTTAGGCAATGGATGAGCTAGGGGTTTAATTTTCTTTTCACCTATTTTATATTTAGTATCAATTTTAACTTCATGTTCTAGAAAGAAATTAGTAATCTGCTCATATTCCTTAATAGAGTCAAGAATGATCAATTTTGATTCTAGTTTTTCTTGGGAAGCAGTCTCAAGTTCTTCTATCAAAGTAGTGCTCTTTGAAAGCTCAATCATGCATTCAATATTCTCTTCAGGTGAAATTAATCCTAAGTTTCTAAAATATTTTTCATTTCTTTTTCTAAATGTTTTTGTAAGTTTTTCTTTTTTAACAAGATGCAAACTAGTAGTAGGAGTGCAAACTAAAAAGTTTTCAAACTTATATACATCATTAGGCAAAACATCAAACCATGTCCACTATTGTCTCACTCAATAGTGGAATCTAACATAAATTTTCATCATAATAAGCCCAAAATTCTCTAACAGGTAGTGAATCTTCACACACATGATTGTATGAGTCCATGGGATTTCTTCGTAGATTTTTCCTATTTCTTGAATGATTAAGGATAGACTATCATTACTTGCAAAGAATCCATTCCAAATTTAGATTGAATTCTTGCATTAGCCGACCCCTCGTTCATAGCTTTCGTTTCCATCCTCATTTCTACTATAAATGGTTGCCCAAGAATTACATCATAAGAGCAATTGTCTTGTACAAAGAAATGAAATGCTTTCTCAAAAACCTCCTATCATAATAGGCACATGTGCACACACACCTAGTAAGATCCGTGATCCACTATTGGTTGTTCTCATTCTCTAGCCATGTTCTTTATCAATAGGCCATCTAAATTTATCGAAGAATTTCTTTGAGATTACATTTATCTGTGAGCCCGAATCAATCACGACCAGAGCTAAACGCAAATCTTTCTCATCACCAATCTGAATTTTTACCTCTGGAGTTCCTCATGCTCAGAAGGTTGTATTAAATTGACTTTCACTTTACATCATTTCATTGTCAGGTTGCATTTGACCTAAAAAATTCCTATTCACACTTCCAGTCATAAAATCCTCTTCCTCATCATAGTTGTTATCACTAAATGCCACAACAACATTCATTGCTAAGGTTTCCTCTCCAACATCTTGCATATCCTCATCTTGTGTCAGTGGAAATCATCTTCCTCTAATAAGTATTATAAATCTATCCTTGAACTCGGGTTTTGCAATCAAAAACACTTGCTCAGGGACATAGTGACTTGAAGTTTTAGTAGTATATCATTAAGGATCTCTCTAGCATCATTCTTTTTCTCAAGCTCCGAGATCATAATTGCTCTTGGAGTCCTCCTTCCTTCTTCTAAGAATAGATTGTCGTTGTTTCATTTGAGCTACAACCTCTATTTTACGTTTTATATTTTCTGAATTATCAATCAACCCATATCATTTACCAAGCTCTTCTATTCTTCGCTCTACTTCAACTCTATCCTTTGGACTCTATATCTTGAGGAAGTAAATAATAAGGCCAGGATTTAATGCATTCCTATCTTCCTTGGGAAGCTCAGCAAATTGTCTTATAAACTTGCCATGAAGATGAGTTAGAGACTCATTATTCTTAGGGGAATTCACCCATCTCAAGAATCCTTCTCGGCTCTCCTGACTAAAATACTCAAGAAAAAACATTCTATGAAGTTCTTTCCTAAATTCAGCCCAAGGTTTATTAGCATGCACATGGACGCTTTCAAGTATGGATCCAGTGACTACACGGCCAAAGTACTTTACTAGTACATCATCAGGTAGTCCTTGGATCTACGCTTTCTTTTCAAATGCATCCAAATATTCAGTGATATTCATCCCAGTGAATTTACCTTTTTCTCATAGGATTGCTTGCATAGTCCGTGCCCCTTGTTTTTCTTTCATTATATATATATATATATATATATATATATATATATATATATATATATATATATATATATATATATATATATATATATATATATATATATATATATATATATATATATATATATATATATATATGCACTCACAAATACGTATGCTCACTTCTTTTCATGCATACCACACACATACCACACTTTAATCACACATAACTGACATACACCATTCTTTAACACATTCACATTAATTACACAATTCACTCACACCACTCTTTAACTCACACTCACACACACCACATATTTAACCTAATTTAATCACACAACTTACTCACACCACTCTTTTAACTTGCACTCACACACTCCACACATATTCACACATTTATTTTTTCCTTTTTATTTTATTTCATTTACTTTTTATAATTCCTTTTAATTTAAGCTTATTAAAGTATAATCTAATTAAATACTTTAATATTCTGATATATTAAGATAGATAATTAACTCATAATATAAGATACATTTACTAAATCTATATTACTTATTAACTCGAATGTGCACACACATCACATATATGTAAATGATCACACACATAAACACCTATATATACATATACACATTGAAACCCTCACACACATTCACATAGCACAAACATAGTTAATTAAATACTCATATATATAGATAGACACATAGGTGTTTACCCATACCCCCACATATACACTTAGACACTTAGGGTAAAACCTAATACACATATGCACAGGTAGGGTATATAGATGGTCATATGTTAATTAAGTAGTCATGCACTTTCACACACATAGGTATCTAGACAATCTTTTCCATATTTAAAAACATAAGAATTCATAAGAGGAGGTCTGATTAGTTTACATCTTCATAGATTTATTGTCTGCAGGTACTAGAGAGAAGTATTAGCTAAGAAAATCTTATAAAAAATGTTTGAGAGAGTTTTAGAGATAACCACCCTAGAAATAAAAAATTTTAATTTTTGTGTTTGTCAATTTGAAGGATGAAATCGTTCTGACAATGTCTCCTAGAATTGATCCTGCATGTTCCTCTGTTTGTTTCCTCGTCACTACATTGGTTTTCTTATTTGCTAAATTGCTTTCTCTAAGTTCAACCTCTTTTAGTGTCTTTTTTGTCTCTTCAACTCTTTTTTTCATCCATTTGCTTTTAATTTTTTCTCACCTCCCCTCCCATCTTTTAGCTTTTTAAAAGTTTGGAGGTGTCGCATTCCTCTGAGTCTTCTACCAATAATTTTTCAAAGCCTAGCTCTTCCTCAATCTTGGGACTATTTGTTTCCTTGCATTCCAAAATTTTCTTCGTTTTTGCACTTGTAATGACTTTTACAAGAATAGTGTATTCCTTATCACTTTTGGAGGACTCTATTATCCCTATTATATTCATTTGTGTGGTGCATGAGACTTTTTTAGGGTTCTTAGGTCAATCTCTAAACAAATATTCCTTGCGATAATGATTAGAATATCCATCCAATATAGGTGCAGTTGGTGGTTCTTATGGCAGGGTACAATCCCTAATGAAATGGTCTCCACCACATCCATAACATGGTCCTCTTGGTGCAAGGAGTCTTGCTACGATTTTGTTTGGAATTGGGGCTCTTGGGGCTCTGTACATAAGGTTAGCATATTCAAGTCCATATGAGCTCTCATAACCCTCATATCCATAATAATGTTTCTTCATAGATCTGGTCATATTCCACCAGCCTAGTGTCATAAGAATAGTAATCACCTTGGGATTGATCAAATCCCTGGCTAAGGTTATCCGTGTATGTCAATGGGGTGGTAGGTATGATCGCTCTCAAGATTTTCTTCTATTTGTGCACACTTCACTGGTACTACATTCTAAGGATATGGGGGTTATTGCCTTAATACGCATTGAGGTTGATTGTAACCTGTGTATTCATAAGGTCTTGGTGCCATGAGTGGTCCTTGATATTGGCTATATATATGAACCTCTCTATCTTGATTTTTTGGGGGTATCTATAAGGTCGATACTATGGTGGTGCAAAGGGTCTAAGTTTTCTATTGAAGGGGTAATTTTTCATGCTATAAGTAGTGTACTTCTGTGCAATGTGACAATACAAATTGGGTACTTAGGCATGTTCACGATAGTAATGATAAGGTTGTGGGGGCACTAGTCCTCCTCTTACATATCCCACCACAATGCATGCATCTTCTTAACATGGGTACACTCAAGGGAGGATTTTAGTAGCTTTTCTATCCTTGGACACCTATTTTCTTAGCCATTAAGTCTGCAAGCTCTTTTACATTACTGGCTTGGGAGGTCACATTATTGCTGATATCTTCTGATTTCATTGGATTCTGTGCGATTTTCAAGTTTATTAGATTATATTCAAATTCTATACACTCCTATAAATAGTTATTTAAGGTTTGTAAGTGTTTCACATAAACCAAGGTTCTTAAAGTCCCATTGGTTAAGCCATCTAAGAATAGACATATCATCTTCTATTTAGATGGTCTCTCCATCACATGACACCTATCTATATATTGGTTGAATCATGTGTTGGAGGATAAACACTCCTATGTGCACAACAAAAGCAAATGAACCCTCCTAGGATCCTGAAATTTTTCAGACATAGGTTCTGTATTTTCTGCGTTTCTCTGAGTATATGCAGAGAATGAAAATGAAATTTTGCAGGCATAAACTAGACTTTAAGAGCTTTCAAATGAGAGTAAAATCACTCCATTTGAATACTGGATGATGCCTCAACCAGCTGCAACAAAACAGATAACTTGATCTCTTCAGAGAGTATGAGCTAACTGGACAGACACTGTTCTGGAAATTTCTCTGCACATGTGCAGGCACTGAACCTGAGACTTATACCAGACAAAGTAGAACTTATAAGCTTTCCAACAAGACAAAAATCATTGCAAATGGATTCCGGATGAAGGAGAAACAACAATTACAAGACCGGGGGGTCTGCCAAAAACATCTAGATAGATAGAGTGTGTAAAAGTGAAATTTCTGCAAAATATGCAGAGAACAGCTAGTAGGGGGTGTGCTTAAGCAAGGGGGCAGCTTGGGCACGTATTTCCACGACTCTAAGTCATAATACAACTCATTAGAGGTTTTAAAGACCTCATACTAACCTCTTTAACCAATCAAAAGCATATACATGTCAAAAGTGAGGTCCAATCACATCAAGAGGTGAGCTAAATCTTCTCTAATCAACTTCTTTCCATTATGGGCATAATTGGATGCCTCAAACTCGTGGAAATCAGCCTCCTTTGATTGTGGATGATGTGGAAAGTTCAATTTGGGGCATGTTCCCACACTCTTGAGCTTGAAAAACTTTCAACACTCCCCCTCAAGCTCAAGTCTTTTCCTTTGTTGCTTCAACCTATGTCTCTTATGTTGATAGCTTCCTTGAATCCTCCAAGCTTTGTACCTTCAAGAAACTTTGTCATCATGTCTGCAACCTGCATTTTAGTGTTCACATACCTTATATCTAGCTCTTTTGCCATCACCTTTTCTCTAACGAAGTGGTAATGAACCTCTATGTGCTTGCTCCTTGCATGAAACATGGGATTGTTAGCTAGATAGATGCTTGAAATGTTGTCTCCATAAAGAGGAAACTCCTGCACTTCCACTTCCAAGTCCTTAAGTAGCTTCTTAAGCCATAATAGCTCACATGTAGCCAATGCTAAACCTCTGTACTCAGCCTCTGTGGATGAAAGAGCAACAGTGGGTTGCTTCTTAGAGCTCCAAGAGATCACTTTTGTACCTATCATGAAAACATAACCCGATGTACTCCTTCGATCATCCTTGCTACCTGCCCAATCAGCATCACTATATCCTTTGACACTTAGATCAGCATCATATGAGTAAAATAGACCTTGGTTGATGGTGTGCTTGATGTAACGAAGCACCTTTCTTGCCGCCATAAGATGATCATGAGTAGGTGCATGCAAAAATTGAGAGAGAACACCTACTACATATGCAAGATCAGGTCTAGTGAATGTAGCATAAATTAATGAACCAATTATGCTTCTATATAGTGTAATATCTTGTATAGCCTCTCCTTGACCTGCAACCAACTTTGTATTGGGCTCCATGGGCTGAGAAAGTGGCTTACAACCACTCATACCAAACCTGTATAGCACATCCAACAAGTATTTTCTTTGAATCAAGAAGATGCCATTGTGTGCATAGATTACCTCTACTCCCAAGAAGTACTTTAGTGTTCCAAGATCAGATATCTTGAACTCCTTCCCTAGCTTTGATTTGATATCTTTAATACTTGCAATATCACTTCCTGTGATGATCAAATCGTCCACATAGATGCATATGTATACCATCTTGTCTCCTTGCTTCTTCATGTAAAGTGATGGATCTGCAACACTTTCTTTGTATCCACAACTTGATAAATAATCCACTAACCTCTGATTCCAGGCCCTTGGGGCTTGCTTTAGTCCATATAATGCTTTCCTTAGCTTGCAAACATGATTTGGGTACCTCATACTAGCAAATCCTTGAGGTTGGCTCATGTAGACTACTTCTTCAAGCTCTCCATTGAGGAAGGCATTCTTCACATCCAACTGATATAAGCTCCATTTCCTTGATGTGGCCACTGCAATCAAAGTCCTAATTGTTGGCATCTTGGCTACGGGGCTGAAAGTTTCATCATAATCTATCCCGTAGCTTTGGGAGAAGCCTTTCGCCACCAACCTTGCTTTGTACCTAGCAATGGAACCATCTGAATTTCTTTTAATTTTGTAAACCCACTTATTACCTATCACCTTCATGCCTTCTTGAGCTGGTACCAAGCTCCAAGTATGGTTCTCATCAAGTGCTTTGAGCTCTTCCTTCATTGCCTCTTGCCATTCCTTGCAATCCTTAGCTTCTTCATAACTAGTTGGTTCCTTGTCCTTGATTACCTGAGTCATGTATGCATAATGCTTTGCAATGAAATTATCATATGTTAACCTTTGTACTGGATATCTTACTCTTGAAGACCTTCTTTCACTTCCTTTGGGTGTCATTGCCATCTTCTTTCTTTGTTTTGCCACTCCTGGAGTTTGAATTTCTTCTATCTCTTCATCTTCCAACATGCTCTCGTCCACATAGCTTCCTTCTTCAATTGAAATCTTCTCTTTGCCTTTGACTTTGCTTTCTTCAGAGCTGGTCTCTCTTTCCCTAAGCCTTCCACTCCATGGTGAGGGTGTCCTTGTGTTGCATGAGTTGCTTGGACCACTCAAATCCATGCTTTCTTGAACTCTATCATCATTCTTCAAATCTGTCTCACCTATGTCTTCAACCTGCAATGGACTTGTGCATGCATACCAAGGCTTCAACTCATCAAAGACAACATCCCTACTTACCTTCAGCTCCTTGGTGATGGGATTATAGCATTTATACCCCGTTTGTTCCATAGAATATCCCAAAAAAATACACCTTTCAGATTTGGCATCTAACTTTGACCTCAACTCTTGAGGTACATGTACATAGCATATACAACCAAAGACTCTAAGATGTGAAATGCAAGGTTTTCTTCCACTCCATGCTTCCTCAGGGGTTAGATGATGTATACCTGATGTAGGACATCTATTCATGATGTATGTGGCTGTATATGTAGCCTCTCCCCAATAACAATGCGGCATATTCATTTCATTGAGCATACACCTTGCTACCTCTGCTATGTGTCTGTTCTTTCTCTCTGCTACCCCATTTTGTTGAGGGGTATACCTGCATGTAAATTGTCTTTTGATTCCATTGACCTGCAAAAATTCAGAAAATTCATGGGAGAAGTACTCTCCCCCTCCATCGGATCTCAAAGTTTTGATAAACTTGCCAGATTCCTTCTCCACCTGTGCTTTGAATTTCTTGAAGTAGTGGAACACATCTGATTTGTTTCTAATGCAATACAACCACACTTTCCTTGAAAAGTCATCAATGAAGGTTACAAAATACCTATTTCCAGCAAGGGATGCTTCTCTTGTTGGACCCCAAACATCCGTGTGAATGAGGTCTAAAACATTTGCACTTACATAGGTACTCTTCTTGAAGGGCAGCCTTGATTGTTTTCCTTGTTGGCAAGCTACACAAATTTCATGCAACATTTTAGATGTAAAATTTGGTAGGCCTCTTACCAAGCTCCTCCTTTGCATGTCCTTGAGCTTTTGTAGGTTGATGTGACCTATTCGTTTATGCCATAGATCCAAATCTGCTATCCTCTTGTCTCCATATGTGACATACATTGAATGGTGTGGCTGATTTATGTCCATTGTGAACATTCTCCCTTGCTTTTTTCCTTTTGCTATGAGCTTGAAACCTGCCCTTGGATCCTCAACAAAACATCCTCTTTCATTGAACCTAACTTGATAGCCTTTTTCTACCATTTGGCCTACCGAAATCAAGTTTTTGGTAATAGTAGGGACATGTAATACCTCTGATAAGCACTTTGCTCTTTGATTTCCTTCCAAACTGATATCTCCCACATGTTGAATGGTATGCTCTGAGTTATCACCTGTTTCCACATGCCCTTGATGCTTTGGGACCTGCAAATTACTAAAAAGATCCTTTCGACATGACATATGATTGCTACATCCACTGTCTACATACCATACATCTTCACTAGCTTGAGTTGTATCTTCACCATACCTCATGGCAAGTAAATAATCATTCCCTTGGCTGGATGATGTGTTTTCATAATTACCTTGCCCTCTATAATTGTTGTTGTTGCTTTGATTCCCTTGTCTTTGAGCTCTATGATAGCATTCATTTGCAAAATGACCGGGCTTACCGCATACAAAGCATCCATTTGAAGTGGCTTGTCCTCTTCCACCAAATCTTGCACCTCTTCCTCTATTTGTGGCTCTTCCACCTCTTTGACCTGCATTTTCTTGTTGTCCTTGACCTCCTTGGTTGCTTTGATATCTTCCTCTTCCTCTTGTAGCACCTCGGTTGTGTCTTCCTCTTCCTCTACCTGCATACAACAATTGCCCTTGGCTATCCTTGGCATTATGACCACCAAGGTTCATCTCCTCTGTCACCATGAGAGTGATTAGTTGATCAAAATCAGGAAGAGAGTCCCTTACATACACTGAAGTTGTGAAAGCCCTCCATTTTTCATCATCCCTAAGTCCATTTAGGGTGTGGGCGACAAGATCGTCATCATCTAGGGCACAACCGATTGACCCTAGTGCATCTGCAAGCTCTTTAACCTTTAATATGTAATCATTAGCACCTTGAGAGGGGCTTTTCCTAAGATTATTTAGCTCATTCTTGAGCTGAATTTTTCTAGCTTTTGTGGAGGTTGAATACAATCTCTCCAAGCACTCCCACACCTTCTTCGATGTATCCAAATCTTGAATATGCCCTACCATAGAGTTGCTAATATGCTGAGATAAAATGAAAATGACCCTTTTGTCCCTTTCATCCCACTCTCTCACTGCTCTTCTCTGATCATTGGTTGGATTTACCTCATCTATGTAGGGTTTTGGCTCTCCACCACTCACAAGTCCCCACAAACCTTTCCCCATCAAAAAATTGCTTATTCTAAATCGCCACGGTTGGTAGTTTCCTTTTTCGAGCTTCTCAATCTGAGCATTGAGATCAGCCATGGTGCCTCCTAACTCTTTTGAACCTCCCCCTTGATGCAATGAAGTTGAAAAGGATGGCTTTTACCTCAAAAAATAGAGCTACTCCTCTTGATGAAGCTTCGTCTTTGATTTGATGATGTATTTGCTTCCCCTTGTTGTTGACGTGCCCGTTCTTTGCTTCCTTCCTTCAAAATTTGATGAAGTCTTCACTTCACTTCAGTAGCTCCTTCTTCTCTCTTTGATACTCCACTTATAGCTCTGATACCACTGTTGGAGGATAAACACTCCTATGTGCACAACAAAAGCAAATGAACCCTCCTAGGATCCTGAAATTTTTCAGACATAGGTTCTGTATTTTCTGAGTTTCTCTGAGTATATGCAGAGAATGAAAATGAAATTTTGCAGGCATAAACTAGACTTTAAGAGCTTTCAAATGAGAGTAAAATCACTCCATTTGAATACTGGATGATGCCTCAACCAGCTGCAACAAAACAGATAACTTGATCTCTTCAGAGAGTATGAGCTAACTGGACAGACACTGTTCTGGAAATTTCTCTGCACATGTGCAGGCACTGAACCTGAGACTTATACCAGACAAAGTAGAACTTATAAGCTTTCCAACAAGACAAAAATCATTGCAAATGGATTCCGGATGAAGGAGAAACAACAATTACAAGACCGGGGGGTCTGCCAAAAACATCTAGATAGATAGAGTGTGTAAAAGTGAAATTTCTGCAAAATATGCAGAGAACAGCTAGTAGGGGGTGTGCTTAAGCAAGGGGGCAGCTTGGGCACGTATTTCCACGACTCTAAGTCATAATACAACTCATTAGAGGTTTTAAAGACCTCATACTAACCTCTTTAACCAATCAAAAGCATATACATGTCAAAAGTGAGGTCCAATCACATCAAGAGGTGAGCTAAATCTTCTCTAATCAACTTCTTTCCATTATGGGCATAATTGGATGCCTCAAACTCGTGGAAATCAGCCTCCTTTGATTGTGGATGATGTGGAAGGTTCAATTTGGGGCATGTTCCCACACTCTTGAGCTTGAAAAACTTTCAACATCGTGTGGCTGAAAACTTTACGAAATCGTTAGGAGTTTGTTTAAAATTCTGGATCAACGAAGAGGAGTTGTGCTCGATACCCCTCTTGATGAACTCACCAATGAATTCTTGAAAGAATTGTTCAGTATTTAGAAAACAATTGGGATCCAAATGTTGGAGACATGATATCTATCACAGGATACACGATACCTACCACAACCACAATATGCGATATTGTAGGCCTACGATACTAGATACGCAAGAGGAAATGATACACGAAACCTGAGCTGTACGATACATGATATGTGGGCCTAGATGATACAAGGTATTCAATCTCACAATACAATACTTGTCTTAGTCACGATACACAATACTTGAATCTTCATGATACGATACTTGAGGTCAACACGTCACACAATACACATTTGGCACGATACACAAAATCGATCTCTTTCTTGCAATACAAGATACTTGGGAGTATCAAGGATACATGATACCAAGTGGTCGTGATACTCAACCCGACGGTACATGATAGCTAGGTATTGTAGTACATGGGGAGTATAAATATTACCGATAAATGATACTTGCTAAGTACCATGACACACAAGAGTTCTAGAATCACAATACCAAAACTCACTCAGTCATAATACTTGGACTTTTTGAAGTCAAAATTTAAGAATTCTTGTATTTATGTGCACATTGTGCCATCCTTGTCATCCATATGTGTTTGTGGAAAAAAAATCTATATGCAATCTCAAGATACTACACTCACGATAACTATCAGGTGTTGTCTCATGCCTAGTGAGTGGTCAATCAAAATTTTAATTCATTGAGAGTGTAAAGTTCACCTTCAAGAGAAGTTTTAGCTTTGAGCTCTCTCTCTAGGCTTCAAATTCTGTGCAATAGTTGCTCGGTGATACACATCTTCACTAGATCCTTACACTTGCATAGAGAATCACCCAATGTAGTGATTTTTTTGGATTTTAGTCTCTTCTTGTGACCAGAAACCCAATGAAAACATAAAAGATTTTTTGGGGTGATGAATTTTAGGAAATGAAAAATCTATTACTCTTCTAAACTTTCTTTCCTACTTCCTATCCTAACTCCTTCCACTCTCACACCTAAACCTAAAAATTTGTTACACACAAGTGCAAGAATAGTTTTGACTTGCAAAGCAACTAAAATTATGTCTTCATGCTCCCTACCTTCACATCAAATCTATAACCATCACATAGGCACCTTGATCGAACTTGTTCCCTGGCAATGATGCCAAAAACATGTGTACCTAAGCTCACGATGCCTTAGGTAAATGTGATGAAGGAGACTATACCTCAATCATCAACAAGTGCATATAGTGATGGATTGATACAAATGTTAAATTATCAATTCGTGGACTTAGACAATATCAAGTGTATAAGGACATGTGCTCCAGTGATGGTTAAAGGAGTGAATGTACAAACAATGTATGCAAATTAGGTCTAACTACATCTCACATCATCGCTCTCACTAGAAATGTGTGTCACAATACTTGCAATAGTAGTAAGCTCAAATTAAGCCATATTTCTAAGCTCCAATACCTCAATATGGTAATTAGTAGGTTCCTATTGGAGCTCTTGATGAGATGCATCCAAGCATCGTATTCTCAACATTATCTGACAAATTTACTTGCCATTTAGGAGAAAATATAGAGTGGTGGGAAACACCAACTCTTGCTCTAGAGCTCACCAAGATTCACACACGCTACAATGGCAAAAACACTATGCAAAGGAGTAGACAACACCTCTATACACACATTTCATGCATCATACACACATATAAGCTCATGCACAAGAGGAGACACAGGCAAGGAGGAGCAAGCTCGAAATTTTCAGCTTGTTTCTTCTCAATGGCAAACAAAATTCCTCTACAAAGAGTCACCAAGTTGCTTATATACATGTGCCTTAAAAATGGTCCTTTCATACAAATGACTGATACTTTCTTTAGAACTCACTAAATTCCTACTATTGTAGAAGGGCAATATTATATTCTTCAGGGATCATGCAACTAGAGGACTCCTCTTGAGCATTTACATGGCTTTTTGAAGTTTTACAAAGGATTTTTTGAAAAGAAATTGGCTTAAAAGATGAAAACTGTGGGGCTTGCTTTTCTTTGCTTCTTTCTCCTAGAACAAAAGAGATACTCATGCAAGGTCTAGTTTTGATCCATATAAATGTTGCTCTCCAAAATTTTGATATGAGTCTAGAGTCTCTATCAGAAATTATGCTTTTAGGCATTCCATGCAATAAGAAAATTTCTTTTACAAATAGTCTTACAATATTCAAAGTAGTATCAATCTTTTTTATAGGGAAGAAATGTGCCATCTTGGTAAGTGGATCAACAACCACAAATATGGTATCACGTTTACTTCTCCTTGTAGGTAATTTTGTGATAAAATCCATAGAGATAGAATCCCACTTCTGATTTGGAACATTCAATGGTTGAAGCATTCTAGGCATTCTCTTAAACTAAGATTTCACATGTTGGTACTTTAGACATCCACTAACATATTTTTTAATGTCACACTTCATACATGCTGAGAAGTAAGAATATTTCATTTTAACATAGGTCCTTGAATAACTTGGATGTGCAAAAAAAGGTGCATCATGAAAATCATGTAATATTTTATCTTTCAATGGAGACTCAGAAGAAACACATAATTGATTTTTACAATCTAAAGACCCATTCTACAAATGAATTTTTTCTTGATACATCAATCCCCTATTTACATGCAAAAAATCCAAGATAAGTGCATAGAAAAAGTCCTATTTCAGTTCTTCTTGAGTTTTAGTAAGAAAATCAGAATTCATTACAAAAAAAGACTACATAAAGGTCTCCGATTCAATGCATTTGTGACCTTATGTTCCTTACCAACCAAATAGTTAATTTCAAAATCATACTTTCTTCAAAATTAGATCCAACGCTTTTTCCTATTGCTAAGCAATGGCTATGTGAAAATGTATTTTAGACTGTAATGATCTAATTTTGATTCAAATGTAACCCCTAGCAGAAGATGTCTCCAATGCTTAAGTGCATGTACAACATCAAGCATTTCTAGATCGGATTAGCTATCTTAGACAAATTCTTAATATGGGCTCTTTCATATTGCACCAATCTTAGAAAATTTTCACATCCCTTATAGTTTTTGGAACTATCAAATAAACTATTCTCTTCACTTTATCTAGTCTATATGAATTCCCTTATTAGATATGACTCTTCCTAGATACACAAGTTTATCCTTAGCAAAGAAACCCTTACTCTTGTTTCCATAAAGTTTGTATTCTCTAGGAGTTTGCAAAATCTTTTTGAGATGTACAACATGTTAAAGATCATCTTTAGAGTACAAAAATATATCATAAAAAATACTTAGATGAACTCTTCAGGGAAATCATGAAAAACATTTTTAATCAAGCACATAAATGTCACAAGAACATTTGGTAATCGAGAAGGTAAAATCATAAACTCGTAGTGACTATAAAGTGTTTGAAAAGCTATCTTGGGTATATCTTCTTTTTTATCCTAATTTGGTGATATCTGGATCTTAAGCCAATCTTAGTGAATCGAGTAGCTCCACTTAATTTACCTAATAAGTTATCTATGTGAGGGATTGGATACTTATTTTTAATTGTTCTTTTATTCAAGCCCCTATAGTCAATGCATAATCGATAAGAGCCTTCTTTCTTCTTTTGATACAAAATGGATACTCCCCAAGGTGAAGCACAGTCTTATCAAGCCTTTCTTCAAAAGATCATCTAATTGAATCTTAAGCTCCTTTACTTCATCTATGTTTAATCTATAGGATGCTCTAGTAGATGTTTCACTCCTTGGATACATGTCAAAGGCATGTTCAATTTGCCTAGGTTGAGGTATACCAGGTAGGTCTTTGGGATATACATCTCCATATTCTTTCAAAAGGTTTTCAACATAATTCAGAAGATTCCAATCATTATCTTCTTCATGCTGATTGTTCACAAACACTACGAATGTTCTATAGCCATCACATACACCTCTAATTATCTGCATAGCATTAGGATTATGCACATCAGCTAGAATGTGGATAGATTCATTGTCTAACCTTAAAGTGATTGTTCTTTCTTTGCAATCAATTGTTGCAGAATTTTTAACTAACCAGTCCGCGCCTATGATTGCATCACTTTGTTTCATCTTAATCACATGAAAACTTCCAGAAAAACATGTATAGAAAAATAAACATAAGGTTTTCAATGTTTTCTTTCGTATAGTGTAGTCATCCATTGGCCATCTCTGTATGTCTTGTTATCTATATATTTAGGGGTATCCCTAAATTCTGTACTAATTTGAAAGATGGAAAACAATGTGTACTACCTCAATTGATCAAAGTTATGATTCTATGTGTATAAATCATACGCAAAATCATAATTATAGAAGCCTTTGGGAAAGAACTAACCACCATGCAACATAAATTAGAGGTAGGGCACTTACCTGCATCATCTGCGTTCTCAATTGATTTACCTTCCTCGATGATGTTTGTCACCTTCAATTGTGCAAGATAAAAGATTGCCTTGTTTGGGCACTCATATGTTGGATGCCATTGCACCTTGCAACAAAAACTCTAACAATCTTTTTGCCCACTCAATAAAATCAAGGTCTTGTTGCCGATGGATGGGTTGACACCTCCTTTGATTTTCCACCAGAGTAGGATTTTTATCTTGGTTATTAGAAGATGGATTCTTCTTTGAATTGTTCACATTTATTGCAACAGGTCGTTCTGGCCTATGTATCATTGCAATGAATCTTGTTCTACTCACCTTCTACAAATTGAACTTCTCCATCTTATCAAAATTCTCTGCCATCGCAACAACATCCAAAAAACTGGCACATCTAGATCCCTTGACTTGATAGTGAAGTTCTTCACGAAGCCCTTCAATAAACTTGCCCTTTAAAGCATCACCACTAACCTCTAGTGCATATTTGTGAAGATGCAGGAGCTTTTCTTTGTACTCATCAACAGAAAAGCTATGCTTGTGACTTTTGTGTTGTCAAAAATTGTAGAAATCCATCTTCTTCTCCATATGGTAGTGTGGAGAACAATAGTTTTTTTCTGCAAGCTCTCAAAATTCCTTCCATAGAATGTGTCCGATTATGCACATAGGAATTCAACCATAGCTTTGCGATTCCACACAGGCGCACAATCCCAACTTTTTCCTTGGACTCCATCTAAAATTTAAAATATCAATGAGATTCACCAGCTCTTCAATCGATGCCTCTAGATCTTCACCACTCTTCTTCTTACCATCAAAATCATTCAATTTTGCCTTCTTGAAGACTTGGTTAAGGGCAAACCCACCTAGCTTCATATCTTCATAATTTCATTTTGGTCTTCTTCTTGGCACTCTACATGTTCCCACACCTTCATCCACTTCCTTATTCAGCTCCACAAACAAATTTGTGTGCTGTTTGGTTGATTTCTACCTCGTTCTTTGTGTAATTCTCTGAGAAGATTGTAAATAAGCTCCTTTTTCTTTAACAACCTTTTGCATAAAAAATTCAATCATTCCTAAGGGTTGATTTTGCTTTGATACCACTTTTAGCATTTCCTCAATGGCAATCTATCTTCAATCACAAGCTTTTGATCACTCAAGAATAGTGAAAGAGAGAAAAGCACAAGTTTCACAGGATAAGAAAACATCTCGTGAAGAAGAATAGACAACATATTATTCAAAGAAAGAGAAATTATGATATTATAGATGTGAATCAATCGATACAATAGCTTTGGAGAATAGCTTCTTGATGAAGCCTCTACCTCCCGACCATCCCCCAGCTCTCTCAATCTCATTCACACTCCGAGTCTAAATCACACTCTCACTCTCACTCTCAATCATAAGGTGATTTTTTTATTTTTGGACTCTCTCTCTCTCTTTGATGTGCAAGTCTTCTTATAATAGAGAAGATCACTGCCCAAAGAAGAGTGCAATCCACTAAATTTAGAAATAGTTATAGCTATTGAAAAATAGAAGAAAAGCAATGAAAAAACATATCCAAAGGTATCTATAACTATGCATAACAACACATGATCTTTAAAACCATAGATTTGAATAGAAATAAAGAAGTTGTCTTTTTTTAAGTACCTAAAAAACCGACACTTTTTTAAGTGCTATAACTCAAAAATAGTGAGGAGTTTAGCTTAACCTTGTAAGAGACATTTTTATTCAGTTTTGCAATTTTCACAATAGTGTTAGGGATAAACTAGGTCCAAATCCACCTCTAAGTATCACTTTTGAGCCTTGCAAGCTTACTAATTCTAGAGAGAGAATAAAATCAAGGCATTTTCTTATAGTGAACTAAATTTAGAGCCCTAAACGAGGTATTTTTAGCATGATTCACAAAAATTTCATAGAGGCACTTTTATTCTCTTATGCATGGTCTACCTTTCTCTCATACATAATTGCTATTAATTCTTTCATCTTCACATTCATTTCTTAGCCATAAAACATGATGCGAATAAGATCTAGAGAGAGAATATGAA
>CM035436.1:78066342-78098842 GCA_020310875.1 Ceratopteris richardii | reverse complement strand
GCAGCTTTCACAACGATTGTTGAGTGTGTGTGGCTCAGACGCCTTATGGCTGATTTGGGTGTTGGTTAGACTTCTGCCACAACCATCTTCACTGATAGTCAGAGCGCATTGGCAGTTGCGAGGAACCCTATGTTCCATGCTCACACTTAGCACATTGAGGTGCATTATCACTATGTCACGGAGAGGTTCTCTACTGGGGAGATCAGCTTGGCATATGTGCCCATGCAGGAGAACATTGCAGACCTTTTCACGAACGCTTTGCCTAGGGAGAAGCTTGAAGGTTTTCGCAAAGCTTTGGGCTTACTTCCTTTTGTGGAGTGATTTCCACCTAGCTTGGCACTTCCTTATACATGAGTGCCAGCTCCTTGTTCACCGCATCACTCCTAGGGGGGATTTGTTGATATATTTAGGTAGTGATATGTGTGAACACACTAGGACCACCGGGGCACTCTTTTCCCTCTTTAGGAGGTTTTTCCCCCGGCTTGTATATACGCCTATTGCCCTAATGGGCTACTTATCTTTGTACATTCTCTAGTAATACATTCAATATTGTGTGTTGTGCTCCAAGCTTCTTCTTCTTCCTTGCACTGCCCCACTGCAAGTAGTCATTAGAGCTCAGGCATTATAGCAAAACCAAGGCTTAGGTCAAGAAAAGAGATCAGAGGTTCGCAATAGTGAGAGTCTAGCTACGAAAATGACAAGAGCTTGGAAGGATAGTCATGAACAAATGAAAAGACAATGGACAAAGAAGATAAGCGCGCTTGAAGAAAGCTTAAAGATACTAAAGCTAAACTTATAAAAATCACATCTCATACATACTCTCACACATCTCCACCATCACCATGAACATCACCGTCTAATCAACCTCATGTAACCTCATCACCACCTAGAGTAGGATCAGTCCTGATGGATCCAACTTCCGAAGGCTTGGACATGATGCTCAACACCTACCAGGCTTGACTTCAAGAAGCACCAGCAGTTGATGCCCTAGACAAGAGTTGCCCTAGAGTAGATCTAGAGAATAAATGGAAAAAAATGTGCATAAAAATGGTAGAACTAACTCATGCTATGCTCACGGCCAATCAATTGTTCAATCACACAAATTCTATCAAACTGGGTTTGCACTTCTAGTGCTAGTTGGTAAACAAGCCGCATTTTACCTCCACATGCTCAACCAATTGTTGAAAGAGAAAGCTCACTACAAATGAAAGTTTATGTTCTTGATTTCATGGATGATGAGACACCTCTTTAAATTGAACAGTACTCTCAAGAACTCTTGCGAGAAATACAAGAAGAGAAATGGGCCAATGAGAAGAGTAATCCCTCTCCTGTTCCTAAAATTGATGATCTTCATGATCAATTTCCCCAAGACATTCCATTTGTTTACGAAGACCAAGTAAAGCAACAAGAAGATGAAAGATTAGATTTTGAATCTAATTCTTTATAAGAGTTGCCACAAGTCACAATATGCCCATGGGAATCTAATTCTCTTCAAATTAGAGATCCCATGATACTAATAAGAAATGAAGACTTGGTGGTCTCAAGAAACACCGAGGTTGGGAAGAAGACTGTGGTGTAGTGTCATCTCACCTTTGAAGAGCTGCTCAAAATAAAACCTTAACTATGGTCAAACGGAGGACCCAAGGTCATGGAATCAAGCTAGAAGCTCCACCAAACTCAATCACATTCAAGTCCCATCACTCACCCACCAAAAAGTGCACCTATAGTAATTCTTGAGTGGTTATCTAGACTATAAGAAAATTAAAATTCTATATAAGCACCATCCCACCTTTGTTTCCTATCTTGTATGCATTCGACAAGTTTCCCACTTAGTTTAGTGAAGTCATAAACTCCATCAAGCAGCCCCCTTGCTTGCTTACCTTATTTTTTTCATGATTCTAAGTTGTTCTTCTTTTTGGGTAAATAATTCTACATTTTCAAGATAGTGCTCCTCTTAGTCAAAGCAACTATCCATCACAATGGAATCTAGAGCATTGTCGTTCTCTTCTTCTTCTATGATCTCATTATAGTCACACTCTTCTAGCAAGGTTTCACACATGAAAAAAGAGATATCATAACTCTCCTCATCACACTGAGGTGTCCACTGTTGTTCATTGATAGCAATGTCCATGGTTGCTAATATCTTTTTCCCAACTATGAGGCTCGATTTCCTCATCTGGAAAGATCATCGATGTATAGGTTGGGTCTCTAACCAGTCTAGCTCCTTGAGAAGTTCTTTCTTATCTTGTTTTTAGGCATCCTTCCTCTTCCTCTCCGAGTATCTTCATGCATCCAAGATGGATTAGATGAGCTTATAAAATGCACAGTGATTCAATCCTCTTGCACCTTGTGAATAGGATTCCACTGTAAGGGTGGTACATATCTAAAGGTATAATCCCTTAAATTTATCTTGGCATGAATGTGATTGTATCTACATCTTAGCACGTAGTCCATAAGTCTTTGGTTCCAAGTTGTTAGGGCTTGCTTGAGTCCGTAAAGAGCTTTCAAGTATCATTTGATCTTGGCAACAATGACCAAGTATCATTTTCTTCAAGTGCCTTGACTTTCGCCTCCATGGCTTCAATCCATTCCCTATGCTTACTTGCTTCTTCCAAAAAGTTTGGTTCTTCACAAGCTATAACTTGACTCATGTAGGGATAGAGTCTTGCAATGGATGAATCACGAGTTAACCTTAGAACAGGGTATTAAACCCTATTAAATGAACTTAGCTCACCATTAGGTGGTATGAACCTCCTCCTCCTTGATTTAGATGATTCAAATCCTAGAGTTTTTAGTTTCTCCACATCTTTGTCACTTGTAGAGTATGTCTACCCATTGGTGGTCTTTGTCATTTTCCTTTTCCTTTTCTTTGCTATGTATTAGGCTTGAATGAGATTCATTCCTTGTTCTTCCATGCTAAGGTGATGTAGTAATCTCCTCTGATGGTCTGCTTGAAGTTGTTGGACCACTCATCTCCATGCTTTGTTGTTGCTCTTTGAACTTCTTCTCAACTTCATATGCATTGCCAACTTGTAACACATCTTTGCTACCATAGCAAGGCAACAGGTCATCAAATATTACATACCTAGACACCTTAATCTCTTTGCTGCAAGGATTATAGCATCTAACACCATTTTTCTCTAAAGAATATTCAAGAAATATACACATGTCTACCTTCGGGTCTAACTTGTGTCTCAATTCTTGAGGTATGTGAACATAACACACACAACCAAATACTTTGAGATGTGAAAGGTTGGGTTTCTTACCACACCAAGTTTCATAAGGTGTAACTCCATGTACTCCTGAGGTTTGACACCTATTCATAATGTATATGGCTGTATTCGTTGCATCATCCCAACAAGAGTTAGGAACATTCATCTAATTTAACAAATCTCTAGCCACTTCTGCTTTGTATCTATTCTTCCCCCCTACCATCCCATTTTATTGAGGTGTATACTTGCAAGTGAATTGCATTTTGATGCCATGGCCATGTAGAAGATTTGAAAATTCATTTGAGAAATACTCTCCTCCTCCATCCAATCTGAGAGTCTTTATATACTTCCCTATTTCCTTCTCCACTAGCTTTTTGAACCTCTTAAAGTGGTAAAACACCTCTGACGTTGACTTCATGCAATACATCTAGCCAAACCTTAATTGATCATCTATAAGTGTGACAAAATATCTATTACCTCTAATGTATTTCTCCCTTGTAGGTCCTCATACATCAGTGTGTGTGATTCAACACTTCATTGCTCACATGTGCTCCCTTCCTCAATGGCAATCTGCTTTGTTTCCCTAATTGACAATCATGGTTCAAATGTTGGTAATTCTGAGATGTAAGATCAAGTAGATCACTCACAAAGCCCTTCCTTTTCACTTCCATTATCCTTTTTAAATTTATGTGCACAATTCTTGTATGCCATAAATCCATTTTTACAATCTATTTATTTCCAAAACAGACAAGTCGAGAGCACAAATAAGATCTTATGTAATGTATTGACAAAACTGGTAAATAATAAACGCTCTAATTGGGACAAACAACTTCATCATCATGCTGTTTGGGCTTACCGAGTGGTCTATAAAACGATACTCAATGCCACCCCATTTCAGATGGTCTTTGGGCAGAATGCTCTGCTACCATTAGACTTCCTAATATGAGCTTTAAAGGTAGCACAAGAGCATGAGTGGAATGGACATGAGTTGTCCTCCAGGATCTTTGATTTAGAATGCTTAGGTGAGATGAGGCTACAAGCAGCAGCAGACATTTACGCTGCAAAGAAAAGGCAAAAGGCATACTTCAACGCACACATCAAGGATAAGGGACTGAAAGAGGGAGACCTTGTGTTGGTTTATACACTAAAGCAGCATGCTCGTAAGTTGGAAAAAAGAGGATATGGACCTATGATCATAAATAGAATTTCCACTAGCGGTGCAGTTCAATTAGCCACTCTAGAAGGTGACATTTTGCCAAACTACATTAGTGGATGTAGAGTCAAGCTGTATCAAGAACCTCTTATAGAGGATATGCTAATGAGACTCAACACTGCTAAGAAGCGAAAAGAAGAAGAGTTAAGGATGAGAGAAGAAGCACAAGCAGAGGCTCGAGAGCACATTAGGCAAAATAAGTTAAGGCAACTAGGCCTAGATGTCAACCCGAAAGCCCCAAAATATCACATGGACATGTGCCAAAAATCGAGCATAATTACTTCTCGAATAATCGACCGACGTCCCTTTGTGACCTTAGAGGTAGGACACGGAGAGAATTTAAGGACCATGAGAGCATTGATTGACTCAGGTGCAACAACTAGTGCAATTAGACTTTCCTACTGCCAAGACTTGCAATTGAACATCAATCTCATAGAAGCCTACCTCATAGGATTGGGAGGTGTGGAAACCCCTTGTCTGGGTGAGGTACAACTTCCCATCTATCTTCAAGTCATTCCAATGATAGTCAAAATGCTAGTGTGTCACAATGAGGACCTTACGGAGCCATTTGTCTTGGGACAAGATTGGATCTATGACCATGCAGTCAACTTAAACCTAAGGAGCCAACTTCTTCAAGTTTGGATACATGAATAATGCATTACATTAGAGTTAGAAAACTGCATGCTCATAGATCATGGTGCCACACATTCTCTTAGGACTAATTTTAGAGAAGAAGAAGTTGTATGCATTCAAAGCTCTATGATGTAGAAGGATGCTGCCTCCAACAAAAGAGTCAGAGACCCATTGAGACACCCTTCTTGTACAAAGTCTCATCTATCTGTAGTAGTTCAACCACACAGGCAAGAGAAACAATACATGACAACTGCTATATCGAATAGAGAACGAGATTTCAAGAAGAAAGTAGTTCCCAACATGAAGCAAATTTGGATACAAAAAGGAGAACAACCACCAGCTTTGCCCCCACAATTCCCATCTAGGCAAGTCAACCAAGCCAGAAGATGAACGAAGAAGCTAGGAAAAGCTCAACCACAAGGTATCCGACAAGTTCGGGTGCCTAAGAAAGTAGTTGCAACTCAACAAGAACAATCACAAATATGGGTACCCAAGAAGCTCTTACATACACCACAATGTATGCTCTCCCACACACAAAAGGTTGCAACAAAGAAGCCAAGGAGAGAAAAGGGTAAGAATTGAGCATAGAGACCAAAGGAAGATAAACTCACCTCTTCAACAATAGTCAGAAGAATAGCAACAATGGTATGGGTATGGAAGCCAAAAGCACTGGTGGGCCCCATAGAACGAAAGAGCCAACCACACTGGATACCAAAGTTTAGAAAGCATCCAAGGATGAAGATGCCTAAGGTGATCTCTACAGGGCCAAATGTTGTTCTAAAATGGATTCCAATAAGGAGGATTACATCATTTCGAGATCCAATGAATACCTCCACCAAAGCCAGCATCAACATCTGCAAGTAACATCGAAAGCCTCGATGAGCGACAACCAATTAGGAAACCTCTCGTCAGCATACCCTTGAGCAGTTAGCTCAAGACCCAATTTTTGCACCATATTTCTTCCAATGCATTTTCCAAGTACACATCCATAGGGCCACACTACAAGGCCATGCACAAGGCACATGTTTTCTCCAACCCATGCACTAACACACTTACCCATCATTCACTATGGGTTATGAGTACTTCATCATCTTTCTAAGATCTAGAGGGCATCAACGGTGGCTTACAACGACACATTCATGCTGGAATCCACGAAAGAAGCATATACCCAAGGACTACAACTTGCAAAGGTTTGTAGTGCCAAATGAGAAGCCGCACAACCAACCATGCCACATTTGTAGGAAGATAGACGGCTTTGGTTCCTACCGAATAGACACTACCTCTCAAAGCACTACGTGGAAAAATCATTACAACAAGGGTCTGTCAGGGATGACATACTCGAGAGGGGGGGGGGGGGGGGGGAGTGTTGCAGCTCAAGGCTAAGGACAAGCATGAAAGCGCATCAAAGACGTGGAAACACAAGAAGAAGGAGCATGTAGGGAGCTCCAAGAAGCACATGTCAATTTTTTAGAAGGAATCCCTATAAAAATAGTGATTTTCATCACTAAAAACCATTGTAAATACCATTTTTCATTTTTATAACTCCATTTTGTGCAAGCCGAGGAGTCCTCAAGTTTGAGGAGTATTAGAACTATCATCCTACCAATTTTCATAATTTGTAGACTTTGTTTGAGCCCTCAAATAAGCCCTGAAACCTAATTTTTAACTAGGCCGGACACTAGATCTGGACAAGGCCAAAACTAGACAAAAAACTATAAAAAGAGCTAGAGAGCTCATTTTTGGGGTTAGCTTGTTAGAGAATAGAGCTTTTGTAAGAGATTTCTCTTGTAATCAAAGTCCTTCCATTGTTCCTCTCTTTGATCTTACCTTGTGCGCGTGTGTGTGCATGTTGTATGCTTTCACTCATGCACTTGTGCCTTCACTTGCTCGCGGTCCTCATACGAGTCCTCACGTCTCTGTCGATTGACAAGTAAAGGAGGTGGTGCTTACGCTTGAGCTAGACCAACATGCCAAGGAGACAACAGGGAGCTCATCACGCTGGAGGAAAAAGCAGAAGTAATGCATGAAAAATTGTTAGAGCGCACACCAGGTCCAAGAGTTAAGACACCATACCTGCCCCCTCATTAATTAAGAGAGAGAAACGTATTGCCATCACCTACGCTCACACAGTCCTTAGTGACTAACTTCAATGTACATGGCAGACCTTTTTCAAACGAATATGAATGTGTGGGGCTCAAAAAACGAGGAATCTCATGAACTATTGCATTTAACCATTCATCCCCCAATTGACAAAGAGAGGAGAGTTCGTGGAATTTTGAAGTACCTAACTTCCAAAAATCTTTTTTTTTTGGGAATTTTCTTGAAATATTTAGGGGAAGAGAGGGAAGAGGCAAAGAGAGAATGCACCCTAACCCTCCATTCAAGGCCATCACTGAGAAAGAGGTGGCAGAGGTGAGAGTGATGCCAAAGTGAATGTGTGGGAGTGTGTATATGTAAGAGAGTAAGAGAGAAGGGGTTAAGTGGGTGTTTTCGTGCAACAAAAAAAATAAAGAACTAAACTACTAAAAAATTAACAAATGAGAGGTACCCTAGGCCAACGGAAGGCCATACGTATTCATCCTCTTCCAAGTGTCAAGGTGCATCTCACGAAATATGGACACGCAAACTTGGAAAAACCAAACGCTAAAGGCCGATGTCCTTGAAAACATTGCCAAATTGTTGAGGAAAGGGGAGCAACGGACCCTAACTGCCTCGCATGGAAGCGAGAACCTTCTCCAAGTTGGGGCAAAGAATGAGCGGAGAGGCTCATCCACATTCATGGAGCAATGGCCACAATGGCCAACGTCACAAGGAGCAAAGGGGAACATCCTCCCAACCATGCACACACACACACATGCAAATCCATACACCAAGACCAAAGCCATTGCACACAAGGACTTGGATGAAACCAAATGACACCTTCTTCCATACCAAAATGGAGGCCAAGGCCATGGCCAAGGGACCTCCTTTTACAAATGAAACTCTTCCTTATATAGAGAAGAAGAGAGGGATACGTGAATAAAACATGTGGTCACAAGACCACATGTGCTAAATCAAAATGGGATCTTTATATGGTAGTGGGATTTCCAAAAAGATAACGAACTAGAGAGAGAGGGAACTTTGCACGTATACAAAAAGTGCTTCGAATCTATGAATATCCAAAAACAAGGTTTTTATAAAAAAGAAGTGTACTTAAGTCTAAGAAGGGGTTTTTATGTATTATTATGAAAAGATAGATAAGAAGAAGTTCCCATGATGAAGGAATGTATAGAATAATGGAAAAATTAAGCACTCCTTCATAAAGTCTTCAAGCCTCGTTTTAGCACCATGACTCCACAACAGTAAGTATACAAACTATACCTCCTACCTGATGGGCATGTTAAATAGTATACAAGTGCCTATGTAAGATCAAGGATCAAGTAACCCCCATCAAGTGACAACAGTGTCGAAAGCTATCCTTTGGTAGAGCTTTAGTCAAAGCATCTACAACATTATCTCGAGTGTGAACCTTCTCAAGAATAATGTGCTCAGTGGCTAAGCAATCTCTAATGAAGTGATACCCCACGTCAATGTGCTTGTTCTTTGCATGATAGACCGGATTCTTAGTCAAAGCAATGGCACTCTTACTATCACTGAGCAAGCGAGGTACATGCTGAGGTAAACCCATATCACAAGCAAGAGGAGAAAGCCACAATGCTTCCTTACATGCCTCACTTGCTGCAACATACTCTGCTTCTATGGTGGAAACAACTGTACATTCTTGAATCTCGAAAAGATAGCACCACCAGCAAAATGAAAAATGTACCCTAATGTAGACTTACGATTGTCTACACAACCAGCATAGTCAGAATCTGTGTAAACAATAATGGATGCTTTCCTTCTACCTAAGCATAGACACTTATCCTCAGTGCCACTCAGATATCTCAAAATCATCTTGACCGCTTCCCAATGTTTCTTGCCAGGATTAGAAATATATCTGCTCATAACTCCCATTGCAAATGCAATGTCTGGTCTGGTAGCTATGATAGCGTTGTCGTAGAGATATTCATCTCTACTTTCATGTCTTGATCAAACTCTCGATGATAAATTAATGGATGAAAGGCCTCATCGACGGAAGTCTAAATTGGGGATTTTAAACTTACACTTAAAACTTCACAAAAGCTTGTACCACCTCAAAAGAGTGTGGTTCATTTATATTCTGCATGATAATTTCCTTGGCTGATACCGTCGAGGAAGATATGTCACAAATCGTGCTTCTTTGCTTTGAGAAAACATGATATTGTTTGGGTACAAAAGGATGGCAGTGCATAGGATTAAAGTAACATGGAAGCTTATGATTCCAATGTGTTCCTATGCTCATGCATTTGATGAGCATCATTACTGGAAAGAAAGAAAGGGACATACACACAAAAAGGCAACGCAGCAGGCCACTATAAGCATGATATCTGGAGTGGCAGAAGGGACGCGTGGGAGGGAGGAACATGAAAAGATAAGTACACTTAACTGCAGAGGACTGATAGAATTCAACTCGTTTTTGTTTGGAAAAGAGGAGGCCACTGAAAGATCTCTCAAGCTCGACGCCCTGTGAGACTGTTATATGAGGGAGGCCAACACACGAGTTTTGGGGGGGGCTGGCAATGCACTGAGACAATTACTTCTGCTGGCTTGTGCATAGATCTGAGGAGAGTCAGAGATATGCATCTTTAGGACGATAAACGAGGAGGGCTAATTTAGATTCGAACAGGGAAGAATCTGCCAATGTTGATGCTTTGATCACGCATGAAGACGGAGGTCATGGGATGTTCACTCTGGCATATATTTTATTCCAGAAAAGACTCGGGGAGATCTGTTGCGAATGTGGCATTGAAAAGGTGTACAAAAGCTCTTTTGTCTCATCATTTTCGCAACACGGAGGAGAAGGTCGTCATCTCTCTCTGACGATCTTTCCGTCACTACGAGAATCAGGTAGAAAGAGATGGTGCGCATATGATCTGATGCCACTCCGACAACACCACACGTTCAGATTAAACGTACGCCGAAGTTCAGAGGTCAATGATACCGTGCTTAAGAGGTTAAGCTTTAATGATTTATGTTATTTTCTTTCCATTATGTAAATTAATGATTGATGAATCATTGTGACTTCACAGCCAATCATTAGAAAATCATTTTCTATTGTATACTGTAACTTCGCCTAGGAATTTGCTCTTGCACTTTTCTTCAGAAACTAAAGTTTATATGTTTAATTAGCATTACTCTCACTTGCGCAAATGATGAAGATGCTGAACTGCGAGTAGAATGGAGATATTTATATCTAATTAATTTTTCTGACATATGCTTTACATATCGTGATTCCGCCATGCCCGGAAGCATCAGATAATTCTGATAATGCTCAACCAGGATCGATGCACTAGATTTCAAAGAGTAAAATAAGACAATCTCTCTTCCTATGTTCAACGTGTGTGTACGATTCAAAGAAGAATAAAAGTTGAGGACTTGCAATTATATCATTTTGCATAGGTACGCTATATCTGAATAATACATGGTTAAATAATAATAATAATAATAATAATAAATAAATCTTTTTTGTTAATGCATTAATTATGTTGATGCTCTTGATCTCTATTGCACTGCCTTATGCTAATACCAATGATACAGAACTATGTGAACAACACTCTAGGAGAACTGAACGTCCGAATTCCGTGATTTTTTTGTTATATAGTAATAAAGATATTCTACTAAAGATTTGTTACTATGATTAAACTCTTAAAAGATGTTTCAACAGATTTTTTGTTGTGTCGATGGAACCTATTAGAGTGATTATTTGACGTTGTAAAAACTGGAAGTATAGGACTTTACATTACATAATTTATATGACAGTTTGATGAAGTATTTAGAGATGATGAAAACAAATTTAAGTTTTTACACCAAAATCTCTCAAATGAGTTACTAATACTTTTTTATCTATGCAGTTCGAAACGATGGCTGTTTCTTAATTTAACTATTAATTTCCATTCTTTGCTTACTCAAAGCAAAGAACTTCAACTCCATGAATTCAAATCATAGAATATGCCTCTCCATGTATAATCTTCTTTGCTCGTATATTTAGCAGTTTTTATATGTGTAAGCGATGAAATCTTATTTGCCATAAGATTTATTGGTATGTATGCGTAATATTGTTTTGTGCTTTACGCAAGTTTATATAGATTCACATGCAACTTTATGCATTATATTTTCTAGAGAAGAATGCATTGTTAGTAACTTATACATTGTGAATTCTAATAGTGTGCCTTGCATTTAAGTGATAAGATTATTCAGAGATCTTGAAGTGATATTATTTTGTTACATTAGGAATTTCTAGACAAGTGAATGTAGAAACGATATTGCACGTTAATATTGAAATGATGTGCATGGATTAAATAAGTACATACTTTTGGTTTAAGGACATTGTTGATCTTTAATGTGAAAGTGGTTTGCAGACATTGCTGAACTTTAATGTGAAAGTGGTTTGCAGACATTGCTGAACTTGCAGACATTGCTGAACTTTAATGTGAAAGTAGTTTGCAGACATTGCTGAACTTTAACGTGGAAGTGGTTTGCAGACATTGCTGATTTCAACATGGAAATGATGTAATATCGTGGGAAGGAGTCACATGAATAAATTCATATGCAGAGAATATTATATAATACATGATACATTTGTGCAGTTTTATAAACATGTGAATGTTGAGATAAATGTAGAGATAATTAACATGAGTTAATCCTTCATGCAGGTATTGTATAAAGTGTATACAGATCGTGTGAAAGCTATTCATGAGATTTCATTTACACGTATCACTGATTCTTGGAAACGACTTGTTTTTCAGAACAATATATATTTCATAGATGTATATGACTCGGTTATGAAGTGACAGATATAAATTCATATGGAATTTCATGAACAAGTTCTCTTTTGCAGAGTATAGTCTACGTGTAAGACTGGAATATAACTTTAAACGCTGTTATCAGTAAAAAAGTTGTTATACACATGAAATAAACATTGATCACAAATAAAGGTTCAATACACTTGATGATAGCTTAAAAAAAAAAATGATGTTCTGGTGGTTTGATGTATATATTTTATGAGAATCTTATACCAAAGATAAACTTTGATAAAAATTTATGAAGTTGTGGATGCATTCAAATTGGGGTTGAATATTACGAAGCCATTTGGTATGTTTAGTAACACTAATATCCTTGTTAACTTTACAGTTTAGATTAGAACTTTAACCTTAGTTATATGCCAATCATGTTTTCCGATATCGTTGCTCAGATTATATATTTAAAAGTTTGAAATACAAGGAATCTAGTCAAGCGATAGTACATCGACAATTGTTGAGTTCAAGGACTGTAAACTACTGATGTTTTCTTGATTTATTTTAGGAGAACTTTGGCTTTCGGTTGAGTAAAACATGGATTCTAATGTCCACCAAAATAAACTTGTGTAATCATAAAGCAAAGCATTATTTCACATTCATTTTTCGGAGTGAAAATATGACCATTGAGTTTGAATACATTCCATTAACCTAGCGAATGCCTTGATTTTATGATATGTTTTGATATAAATAATTTGCAATTGATTTACTTTTCGATATTTACATATTTTATCGTGTAAAGAAAAAGGAGACTATGATTTTTCTAAACATACTCATGATAGTGAATAGAGTTTTTATTTATATTATGGTGCCTAAGTTGAAAACCATATCATAAAGTTATGATAAATTATTTTGCAATAAAAGCACTATAACTTTTTGAGTCTGATTTTACCTGAGCTTGCTCCAAGCACCCTGCGTGCGCCGTATTTTTTGGCGGTCGCCCTAATCCACCGACCGTCGCTTTCGCGCCGACAGCGTACATGAGACTACCAACAAGAGACTGATAAGGAATTTTGGTCATGAATTCTTTTTCCTGATCTGATTTGGGGCAATCATCCTTGCTCAATTTCACATATGTGGGTAAAGGTGTACTCAATGCCTTTCCACCCTGCATATTGAACCTGTGAAGTACTTTGGATATGTACTCACTTTGAGACAAGTATATGCATCTTTTACTCTGATCACAAGTAATGCACATGCCAAGAATATGTTTGGAATCCTCCAAATCCTTCATATCAAAGGTTTGACTCAACTTCTTTTTGAGAATTGACAAATCATAAGAGGACTTCTCAGCAATCAACATATCATCGACATAAAGTATCAAGCATATCAAGCTGCCATCTAAGCATCTCTTTGTGTAGAGACACTGATCCTCATTGCTTCGAGAATAGCCTTGACACTTCATAAAAGCATCAAACTTTTGGTACCATTGTGTAGGGGATTGTTTAAGTCCATACAAGCTCTTCTTGAGCTTACAAACTAAGCTTTCCTTGCGAGGAACTACATAACCCTCTGGTTGTTCTATATAGATCTCATCTGTAAGACCTCCATGCAAGAAAGCAGTTTTCACATCCATTTGGACTAGCTCTAAGTTCTCTATTGCAACAAATCCAAGAAACATGCACAGGGTAGTCATCTTGACCACTAGAGAGAAGATTTCCTCGAAATCAACACCATGTTGTTGCTTAAAACCCTTTGTAACAAGTCGTGCTTTATACTTTGGAGAAGCACTATCTGATGTGAATTTCAGCTTATATACCCATTTACATGGTAAAGCTTTAATTTCCTACCCTTTGGCAAAGGTACTAAATCCCAAGTACCATTCTTGAGAATAGAATCCAACTCGCTCTTCATGGCACGCTCCCACTTGATATTATCCTCTGTCTGGATAGTCTCTTTGTAGCAAGAAGGCTCATCGGCATCTGTTAGCATAACAAAATCTAAATCTGGAACATATCTATTAGGTGGATGTGAGACACGTGCAGAACGTCTCAATGGTTGCTGAACATGAACATGTGCAGACTGATCTGAATGGACATTCTATTGAACATCCCTATGTGCAACATTTTTATGCATGCTAATTGGAGGAATAGTATCCTCAAACACCACTCTTCTCACTTCAACCTCCTTAATGGGCTGTTTATGCATCTTAGACTCATTGAAATGACATCACTACTTCTGATCACTATCCATGTTTCAGGATCCCATAAGCCATATCCAAAATTGTCCTTCTTGACCATATCCAAGAAAAATGCATTTCTTTGACTTATGATCCAACTTTTGTCTAAGATTCTTGGGTATATGAACATATGCTTCACACCCAAAAACTCTAAGATCATAATATGGTGGCTTCCATGTCCACAATTCTTGTGCCACTTTTAGACCTTTGGCAGTACTAGATGAAAGGTTAATCACATGAACCACAGTCAATACTGCTTCTGCCCAAAAGCCTTGTGATAGTTTTGCATGATGCAACATAGAGACTACTCTATCTTGAATAGTTCTATTCATCCTCTCAGCTACACCATTCTGTAATGGGGTATAAGGAGCTCTAAACTCTCTACGAATCCCTCTAGAGTGACAGAAAAGGTTGAATGCATGTGAAGTATACTCACCCCCATTATCTGAACGTAAAGCCTTAAGCTTAGTTCCTTTTTCAGTCTCAACTAAAGCAAGCCATTTTCTTAAAGTAGGGAATACATGAACCTTCGATTTGATAGGATATACCAAAACTTTTCTAGTAGCATCATCTATGATAAGTGACAAAGTAAAGAGAGCCACCTAAGGACCTAGTGGGCATAGGACCACACACATCTGTATGAATGAGATCTAAAGGCTGAATTGAAGAGTCAATGTGCATTCTATGCACATTTCTAGTTTGCTTTCCATATTGACAATGCTCACAAAATGAAAAATCAGAGAAAGATAACACAGGTAAGTAGCCAAAATGAGAAAGATTCTCCATTCCACTACGAGATATATGGTCCAAACGACCATGCCAAATACAAGCCATAGGCTGTTCAGTAACAGCTAACAAGTGTTCTTTCTGTGATACAAATAAAGGATAAAGTGAGCCAACTTTGCTTCCCTTTGCAATAACCATATTGCCCTTTGATATGCGAAAGGACTGAGCATAGAAGACCACCTTGTAACCAAGGTCATCAAGTTGACCAATTGACACCAAACTACATGATAACTGAGGTACATGGAGTACATTATGCATAGTAAATTTTGAGCCATCAATGAACTCCACAACCACATCTCCAATCCCCACAACATCACACTCGTAAGAGTGACCAAGTCTCACGGTACCAAGAGACTTTGCTGCATAATTAGAGAACCATTCTCTCTGTGGTGTCACATGGAAAGATGCACCAGAATCTAGTAGCCATGTGTGGGAAAGAGAATCAGCCATAAGCGCCTCAGTTGGCACAATACAGTCAAGTGTCAACACATCAACGTCATAAAAAATAGCATTAATTTCTTGAATTTTCACAGTTAAAGTAGATGGTGCAGGTAACTGTTTAACGTGCCCATCAACATTCTGTCCTTTACCTTTAGCATTCTTTCATGCATAACAGTCTTTCTTCCTATGTCCTTTCTTATGAAAATAATGGCATTCTGTTGTCAGGATCTTGCTCACACACACACAGAGGCTACCAACGCACAAAACACATAGAAAAATAGAGACAACAAGAGACGAGATAGAACGCAAGATTGGGTGCCATCTCCTCCCATGCACTCTGTTTCGACAGTCCACAGAGTGCATGTATTTATAGGAACTTTTGATTACGTCAAAAAGAGTGGTTACATGAGAGGAGCTTCGAAAAGCAAGCGTTAAACTAAAAGTTGGTAGCTTTTCTAGAAAGCCATTGCTTTCGATAACAGAAATTGCAGTCTACAATGACCCTTATTCTAACCATTACTTTTCGAACTATTTCTAACAATAGAACCTTCCACGAGGGTTTATTTACAAAGTAAATAAATTATAATTTGGATTATTGATTTCTGCCCTTTCATGCCTTGCACGCTCCTCACAAACCTTCTGCTATATCAAAAACATCAAAAACACATTAATACATTAATAATTTAACACTCCAATAATGCATTGTTCAATAATAATTTAACACTCCAACAATGCATTGTTCAACATATTCCATAATTCATAACATTAAGATAGGAGGATTTGAACCCACAACCTCCTACTTACAAGGGAAGTACTTTTACCAATGCACTCTTTCTTGGATTTGTCACTCAAGTTCTCTCCTCTTAAATTTAACGTAACTTGCAGTTTTTCTTACTTTTTCAAGGTGGCACGGTGCGACCCGACGCGGCGCGTTTCAGGGTACATCCTGTCAGGGTACACCAGGGTACATCTAGATAGGGTACATCCTGTCAGGGTACATCACGGTACATCCAGATAGGGTACTTTTTTGTTAGGGTACATTCCGTGAGGGTACATCCCGAGAGGAAAGCACTAGCTTAACCATCACTCTCGGCAGATAAATCTAATAAAGCTCAATGAAGTATCCCTGACATATACCGGTGTGACCACTATACATATCAGAGAAACGAAAAACTGGTACGTGTCATCCTGGATTATCACATGCTGAGCTTGATATCTCAACACTCCCCCTCAAGCTCAACGCCATATCCTGTAATCGAAGCATCTTCCAAAACTTCTTCAACTTCTCAGCTCCAAGTGCTTTGGTGAAAATATATCAGCAACCTGCTCATCTGTTCTCACATAAACAAGATCAATATCACCTGCTAATACCTTCTTATTGATGAAGTGATAATGTACCTCGATATGCTTTGTTCTAGGATGGAAAACAGGGTTCCGTGCTAGCTGTATGCTGCTAAGATTATCACAATAGATAGTGATAGGCTTTTGCACTTCCACACCTAAATCTGCAAGTAACATCTCCAGCCATGATGCCTCACATGCTGCCATTGCAGCACCTCTATACTCAGCCTCTGTACTCGAAAAAGCAACAATGGGTTGCTTCTTACTGCTCCATGTAATAGCTGCACCTCCAAGTGAGAAAAGAAAGCCACTAGTAGATCTTCTATCTGGAGCCCAATCTGCATCGGTGTATCCATGAACCTGCAAATCTACACCAGCTTCATAAAACAATGCATAATCCAAAGTAGCACTCACATAACGTAGAGTGTGCCTCAGAGCATCCAAATGTGGCTTCCTGGGAACCTGCATAAACTGACTTTCAAGTCCAACAGTATAACTTAGATCAGGCCTTGTAATTGTGAGATATATAAGACTTCCCACAATTTTCCTGTACATAGTAGCATTCTCCAATGCTTCACCTGATGTAGTATCGGATTTCAAATTCTGATCTAATGGCATAGAAATTGGCTTACAATCAGCCATACCATACTTTTGCAGCATATTCAAGGCATATTGCCTTCATGACATCCATATACCTGTTTCTGTTGTATAAACTCAATGCCCAAGAAATAGCGCAGCACACCAAGATCTTTCATGTTGAATTCCTGCATAAGAAGTTTCTTTACCTCTTTGATGCTTTCTTCATTATCACCACCTACAATCAGGTCATCAACATAAATAGCAACAATAGTGATGCGATCATCAGCCTTCCTTGCATATAGTGAGTGATCTGCATCACACATAGAGAACCCAATGCTGGTTAAGTAATCAACAATCCTTGTATGCCATGCATGAGGAGCTTGCTTCAGCCGATACAAAGCCTTTTGCAACCTGCAAACATATTCTGGATGCTTTGAATCTTCAAATCCTTGTGGCTGGTCCATATATACTTCTTCCTGTAACTCACCATGTAGGAAAGAATTCTTAACATCCATCTGATGCAAAGTCCATCCTTTTGCTGCAGCTAATGCAACAAGTGTTCTAACAGTAGACATTTTAGCTACAGGGCTGAATGTTTCCTCATAATCAATTCCATATGTCTGTGCATAACCTTTAGCTACCAATCGTGCTTTATACCTGCTTATGCTACCATCAGCATTATGCTTTACCTTTTAAACCCATTTGCAGCCTATGGATTTCTTTCCTTGCGGCAATGGAACCAGCTTCCATGTATCATTTCCATAAAGTGCAGCCATCTCCTCATCCATAGCTTTTTCCCAATCTGCATTACCAATTGCATCTTCAAAACAAGAAGGTTCAGCATCTTGTATTACCTTTGTCATGTAGGCACAATGCCGAGCCATGTAACTATCATATGTCAGTCGTTGCACGGAATTACACATCCTCCCAGATCTTCTTGGTCCTGGGTCACTTCTTCTTGTATCATCTGCATGTGCCCTTCTTACTACTAGAGTCTTCACAGAGGGCAATCCAAGTTCCTTATCAAGACTCTTTTCTGAACTACTTGAATCTCCATCAACGTCTTCAAAACCTGCGCCTGTTTTACTACGAGCAGAAAGCTTTTCTTTACCTTTCCTGGATGTATTTGATGAATTTGCTGGACTGAAATTTCCACGCAATCTTCCACTCCATGGATTTGAGTTGGAACTATTGCTTGGTGATGCATCCGGTCCACTGAAAACTTGAGATTTTGCACTAGATTTTTCAGCATTTTCTTTGTCATTTGGTTCAAGATTCAGTCCTTCTTTGGCATCTTCATAGAAGCTTGACATTTCATCAAATACCACATCTCTGCTCACCTTCACCTGTCGTGTGAGTGGGTTATAACATTTGTACCCCTTTTGCTCAAGGGAATATCCAATGAAGACACATTTTTCTGCTTTCGGATCAAGCTTCATCCTCAACTCATCTGGAACATGTACATATGCAATACAGCCAAAAACTTTCAGATGTGATAAGTTTGGCTTTTTACCTGTAAACTTCTCTTCAGGTGTAACTTGATGTACAACAGCAGTTGGAGTTCTGTTCATGATGTATATAGCAGTATGCAGAGCTTCTACGAAATAACAATGAGGCATAATCTTCTCAGCCATCAAAGCTCTTGCTCTTTCTGCAATATGTCTATTTTTGCATTCAGCAACACCATTTTGTTGTGGTATGTACCTGCATGAAAACTGACGCCGAATTCCATGATTTTTTAGAAAATTGCTGAACTCATTTGACATGTATTCACCTCCTCCATCAAATCTTAATGTTTGAATGTACTTCCCTGTCTGCTTTCCACGATAACTTTAAAATTCTAGAAGTGAGTAAACACCTCGCTCTTCTCTTTCATGAAATATACCCATACTTTGCGTGTATGGTCATCAATGAAAGTAACATAAAACCTGCAACCACCCATAGATGTGGTCTTTGCTGGACCCCAAACATCTGTATGTACTACTTCTAGTGCATTCTCACTAACATGCTTGTCATGTGGAAATGATGCTCTTGATTGTTTACCAAATTGACATGTTGCACATACCTTTTGCATTTCTGCAACTTTGAAATTTGGTAGTCCATGGACAATCTCCTTTGACTGCATCAGTTTCAGCCTTTGCAAGTTTGCATGTCCAATCCGTTTGTGCCATATCTCTATATCTGCAATAGCTCCTGCACCTTTTGCAAACATGGCTGCATTCATTCAGGAATCTTCACATTTAAGGTGAACATCCTACCCACTTTGTTTCCTTTGGCAACCAGTCGTCCATCCTGCTTGTACTCTTCTACATAGAATCCATCAGCATTGAACCTGACTTGTAATCCTTGGTCAACCATTTGTCCAACAGAAACCAGATTCTTCGTTATATTTGGAACATGCAGCACATCAGCGAGATGTTTTACCTTTTTGTCCTCCATAGACAATGCTATGTTTCCTGTATGCTCAATAGGATGCGATGTGTCATCACCTCTTTCAACATATCTAGGAACTGGTATTTTCTGCAAACTACTAAAGCATTTTGCATGACTGGCCATGTGATTTGAAGCACCTGAATCAACATACCAGACATTATCATTCGATTTTGAAACACCGGCAGACATCGTATTCATCATGTGATGTTGAACCATAAACAACTTCTCAGAATCATCTGCACTTGTGGATGCATAGTTGTTTTGCTGCCTTCTGTTGTTTTGATTCTTCAACCTGCAATCACCTTGAAAGTGTCCAGGTTTACCACAATTCCACCATCCTTTACTATCATTACCTGAATCATTTCTTTGGAAATTTTTGCGACCTCTTTGGCTCCCCCTGCCTCGAAACTATCCTCTTCCTCCTACATGATTTTGTTGTTGACCTTGGTCTTGGTTACTATTTCCTCTTCCACTTCCAAAACCTCTACCTCTGCCTCTTCCTCTGCTAGAGTAGAATACCTGCTCAGAACTGGTCTTTCCTTGGGAGTTTGAATCCTCACCAAGATTCTTTTCTTCAATAATCAGCATAGAGACCAAATCAGCAAAATTCGGAATATTTTCCCTGGTCTGTATAGAAGTCCTGAACTACTTATATGCAGCTCCTAAACACCGAAGGCACACTTCCACCTTATCATCATCATCTACATTCACGCCAATAGATGCAAGTGACTCACATATGCTTTTGATTTTTAGAGTGTAGTCACTTACCGACATGCTCTTTTTCTCCAATGTATGCAGCTCGTTCTTGAGTTGTAGTTTCTGTGCCTTTGTATTGGTTTTCTACAAAGTGACCAAACTGTTCGAAGCCTCTTTTGGAGTCTTGGCATCTTGTATGTGTCCAATCATGCTATCTTGTATGCTAACAGATAGCCAATACATTACCTTTCATGCTCCTTGATTCCATTCCTCATATGCTCTTAACTGTTCCACAGTCCGATTCCTTTCTGGTAATTGCGGAGCATTTTCATTCTCTCCTTCGATGTACTTCTAGTAGCCTTTTCCCATCAGGAAATTTGTCATTCTGAATCTCCAAGCATGGAAGTTGTTCTTGTCCAGCTTATCGCTCATAACCTGACTCATTCCATCTGCGTTTTCCATTTCTGCAACAATTCACAACACCGCAACACACTACAAGCAGCACTTCTGCTTGAACACTGTCGCACTATGACGTGATAGTTCGATCTCAGAAAAACACAGTTTTCGTGTATCAACAGTACACGGAATCTCTTGAAATTCTGAATCTAGAATATATCAGTGTCGCCAAACACAACGCAAGTTATAGTTTCTGAAACTGACCTGGTTTTTCTGTGGGCCCCACCTTGAGGGCTCAAAACGGAGGTCGAGATGGCTCCGAAACTTCGATCTGACAAAAACAAGTGATCCTAAAGGGATAACTGCCGAAAATATTTTGAGGTCTTCTACCTTCACGACAATTTTCATAGAAAACGGAGGCCATTTGTGAAATTGCGTTTTCTCCACGCCTTGCCGCGTAGTCTTCACCGTCGCCTTCTCCACGAGCTCTCTATAGCCACGTTGGCTCTGATACCATGTCACGAGGAAGGAGATAAGGAAGAGAGCTCACACACACACTCTCACTCTCAAGGAGAAGCACACATACAGATTGAGGCAAGGAAGAATGATCTTCTTCTTCTTCTTCTATTACATAAAAGGAATGTACAAGAATGACCTGAAAACAAGAATACAACAAGTGCAATATATAAAGACCAGTACATAAGGAAAAACCTAATGTCCGCAAATGAGTGAGCTGGCAAGAAACAAATGTGCCATCACTCTCGGTAGATAAATCTAATAAAGCTCAATGAAGTATCCCTGACATATACTGGCGTGACCACTATACATGTCAGAGAAACGAAAAACTGGTACGTGTCATCCTGGATTATCACATGTTGAGCTTGATATCTCAACAAAGGGCACCATGGAGGATTACAGTAATTCACCTCTACCTGAGGCAACACTCGAACAACAACTAGATCTTTTGCGGCATGAGCTTCGAGGAGCTCAGAATGAGATCCGACTACGTGATGAAGTCCTCCAATAGATACAAACTGAGGCAGGCAACCTTACGACGGTAGTTGGTTTGGAGGTGGGAATCCAAGATAAGCTTCACACCTTACGACCTACAATCCTCAATGAAGCTATATCATGCGCCTATGATGCAAAAAAAGAATTCCAATCCATAACCAAATCAATCCGTCTACAACAACTGTGCCAACGACCACTTTATGTTAAACCTACCTTTCCTATGAAGCGTACTTTTAATGCCCCATCTTACCCTAGTTTTCCTCGTCCTCCACAATCCAATTACTCAACTCCACCTGTTGCTTCATCTCTCCAACCAATCAAACCACCTACCCTTCAAACTTCAATGGTGGATGCCCAACAGAAGCGACCACGAATCACTTGTTGGAATTGTGTTAAACTTGGATATACAAAAATAAGGTGCAAATTGCAACCTTTTCACATGAAACCGGCTACAGCTCAACATGGAGGTCCATAATGAAGAAACTCCATTGATTGGACAGAGGAATCATTGGAGAAGGACTTAAGTACCTTGGGTAACGATATCTCTCTTCACTCTCTTCTTTGCATGGAGGGTACAATTATAATAATAAACTAGTTAAAATTCTACATGACGATGGTAGTGCACATGACTTCATTTCACATTTATTAGTACAAGAACTTAAATTACAAACATTTCCTTCCTTGTATAAAGTGAAAGCTGCATTTCAAGGTAGTCATTATAATGTAACACGAGAAGTGCAAGATGTTACGATTAGCATAGGCGATATGTTGATTCATGAACATATTTAATTGCACCTTTGCAATCTTACGATGTTATACTAGGTATGCCTTTTCATCACAATTATAACCCACATATTGACTACCATACACATACCTTTAACTTTGAATTTAAAGGTCAACTCATTAGTTTGTCTGCACGGCATGATTTCCAACCATTTCCATTGATTAGTCATACTCAAGTAAAGCGTGCATTTAGGAAAGGATTCAATTGATGCATTATTTTTTTCAATGTCATGAATGATTATACTTATACACTTCTTGATGCATATAAACCTTTCATGAGTATTTATAAGGATTGTTTTATGTCTGAGTATCCTTCTGAACTACCACCATCTCGAGGATCCTTTGATCATAGCATAGATTTAGTCCTTGGTAGTTCTCCTCCTCATAAAGCACCTTATAGACATGGCCCACTACACCAGCAGGAAATAGAAAACCAAGTAAAAGATCTACTACAGAAAGGACTTATAAGTCCTAGTACTTCCCCATTTGGAGCACCAGTTCTCTTAGTAGAGAAGAAGAATAACACTTATCGAATGTGCATTGATTATAGAGCCCTTAACAAGATCACAATAAAGAATAGATACCCTATTCCTCGAATAGATGATCTTTTAGATAAGTTATGAGGAGCTCGTATCTTTAGTAAAATTGATCTAAAATCGGGTTACCATCAGATTCGTATGACACAAAGTGATATTTTTAAGATTGCATTTAGAACTCAAAGAGGCCATTATGAATTTATGGTAATGCCCTTTGGACTTACTAATGCCCCTGCTACATTTGCACGAATGATGAACAATATTTTTCTTGATTATCAAGCTTTTGTTCTTGTATTCTTTGATGATATACTTATTTACAGTAAGAATGATAGTGAACATGAAAAGCATCTTGAAACAATTTTTCATTTGTTACGATAGAACACACTTTATGCTAATCCTGAAAAGAGTTACTTCTTTCAATGTAAGTTAGAATATTTAGGATGTCATATTATTTCAAGTGAAGGTGTGCATGTGGATTCAAAAAAGATTAGAGTTATAGTAGAATGGCCTACACCACAATCAGTCAATGATGTTCGTTCTTTTCTTGGGTTGGCTAGTTTCTATAGGAAGTTTGTTCGAAATTTTTCTTATTTAGCATTGCCTCTTACCTAGTTATTGAAAAAGAAAATAAAATTTGCATGGGGACTTACCCAACAACAGTCCTTTGAAAAACTAAAACATGCACTTTCACATGCACCTGTTTTACAATTACCTGATTTTCAACAACCCTTTCATGTCGTTAGTGATGCTAGTGGTTCCGGAATAGGTGTATTTTTAATGCAAAATGACCATCAAATTGCATTTGAGAGTAGGAAGCTTAAGCCCTCAGAAGAAAATTATAGTACGTATGATAAAGAATTGTTAGTAGTTGTGCATGCTCTGCGAATTTGGAAACACTATATCTTATGGGCTCTGAGGTCTTAATCAAAACTGATCAACAGGCTATTAAGCATTTATTAAGTCAACCTTTAATCTTTGATAGGCATCTTAAATGGACATCATTCATTCAAAATTTTCAACCCATGATCCAATATCAACCTGGTAAAGCTAACATTGTAGTTGATGCTCTTAGTCGTTTTCCTTCACATTCTGTTGTTTTGAATAATATTTTTGCCATCCAAATACATTCTTTTCAAGAAATGGTTTCCACTTATGCATCTGATTTGTATTTTTCACGTGCATGGCATGATTTCAACAATGGTGCATCTTTATCTGATGAACATTATACATTTCATAATGGTTTTCTTTATTTTCAACATAGATTTTGCATAACCCAAGCTTTTAAAGATTTTGTCGTTAAAGAAATGCATGAACCATCTTACATGGGTCATAGAGGCATACAAAGCACCATTTCTGCTTGCAAAAGATTTCTTCTTTTGGCCACATATGGAAAAAGATATTGCACATTATGTTTCTCAATGCATTGTATGTCAGCGTGTCAAACATCATCATGGTAAACCATTTGGATTATTAATGCCACTTTCCATTCCAAATGAACCACGGGAACAAATTTCTATGGATTTTATCACAAGTCTTCCTATCACTTCATCACATAATGATATGATTTGGACAATAGTTGATAGGTTTAGTAAATATGCATATTTCATTCCGTGTAGAAAAACTTTGACTGCACCTCAGGCTGCAAAATTATTCATTAACTGCATTTTCCCACATCATGGATTTCCTAAAGTAATGTTATCTAATCATGATGTTAGATTTTGTAATCATTTTTGGGTTGCCTTATTTCAACATTTTGGTTCTAAAATAGATTTTAGCTCTGCATTTCATCCTGAAAGTAATGGACAAAGTGAAGCTACCAATAGTACTATTCTTGATTTATTGTGTTGTTATTCATTAGATAATCCTAATAATTGGGATGAAAAGTTACCATTGCTTCAATTTGCTTACAATAACACTGTGCACACCACTACAGTTCATGCACCTTTTGAAATTGTTTTTGGTAAAAAGCTTCTCACTCCCATGTCCCTCACCCAAACCGACATTCCGATGGCTGACTCTATTGCTCATGATCACATTTCTATACTTCATAATGTTCATGAGCATATTAGGAGAAGTCAAGAGCGATATACACGTAATATCAATACTAAACGATTAGCCAAAGAGTTCAAGGAAAATGATTTTGTATGGTTGCGTATCATTAAAAGAGGTCTCAAAAATATTTTGCAGCATCCTAAAATAAAACTTGCACCACGCTATTATGGACCGTTTTGCATTATAGAAAAAATAAATGATAATTCATGTAGATTAGATATTCCATCTCATTGGACTATACATAACTCTTTTCATATTAGTTTACTTAAACCATTTAAAGGAATTTTACAACTCACTCCACTTCTTGATGATCCTCCTTTAATTGAAGAACAATCTAAAATCTTAGTTCCTGAGAAAATCATTGATCATGATGTCACTACTACACACACAGGTACTCAATATCATCGATATTTAGTTAAGTACAAAAATCACTCTATTGAAGAATGTCAATGGATACATAAAACACAATTACCACCCTATTATGACCACTTAATTTCTGCATATCAAACACAAACACATTAATGTAACACCTCCATGAACATTTCCATGCATGTGCTTTTACATGGAACATGCTTATTTTTCATTCAATGATGAAACATGTGACTGGCCATCCATGTTTATTATTTTATCAACTGAGGTCAGTTGCTTTTTCAACTGAGGGGCATGTTATGAATTATGGAATATGTTGAACAATGCATTGTTGGAGTGTTAAATTATTATTGAACAATGCATTGTTGGAGTGTTAAATTATTAATGTATTAATGTATTTTTGATGTTTTTGATATAGTAGCTGAAGGTTCGTGAGGAGCGTACAAGGCGTGAAAGGGCGGAAACCAATAATTCAAATTATAATTTATTTACTTTGTAAATAAACCCTCGTAGAAGGTGCTATTGTTAGAAACAATTAGAAAAGTAATGGTTAGAATAAGGGTCGTTGTAGACCGTAGTTTCTGTTATTGAAAGAAATGGCTTTCTAGAAAAGTTACCAACTTTTAGTTTCACGCTTGTTTTTTGAAGTCGCTCTCATGTAACCACTCTTTTCGACATAATCAAAAGTTCCTATAAATACATGCACTCTGTGGACTGTCCAAACAGAGTGGATGGGGGAGATTGCACCCAATCTTGTGTTCTATCTCGTCTCTTGTTGTCTCTATTTTTCTGTGTGTTTTCTGCGTTCGTAACCTCTGTGTGCGCGTGAGCAAGATCCTGACAACACATTCAGTATCCCTCTTCCTTGATTTACTTCTACTCTTATTCTGTTGACCATTCTTTTCCTTGTTATTGCTCCTGCCACGTTGCTAATTCTTTCCTTGGTAAGAATCATGAAGATTATATGCATCTCCACTCTGAGTGCCAACCATAGATTTTCTGTGAATCTCCTCACTCAAGAGTGCTCCAGATATGTCATCATAGATGAGTTTACCACCAGGTACACTATTGCTAATAGCTATGCAAAATGTATCCCATGATGATGGCAAGGTGCATAACAACAATACTACTTTCATTTCATTATCCATATCCATTTTCTGAGCCTGTAATCGGGAGAATATAGCATCAAACTCATTGCAACACTATCTGTGTACTTCATGCGAAGGTCATATAATTTTCTCATTAGATACACTTTATTTGATGTCGTCTCTTTTTCATAGTTATTGCATAACTTCTTCCAAAGCTCCTCTGCACTTTCACTATCTAGTAATATAAAGTAAACATTATCTACCAAGTGCAAGCGAATGGTAGACCTGACCATTTCATCTAACTCATCCCAATCATCTTCATCCATGTCAGCAGGCTTCTTTGAAATCCCTTTTACTCACTTCCATTGCCTCCTTTGAATCAGCACATCTTTAATCTGATTCTTCCATAGAGCAAAGTTTGTGCCATCAAATTTCCGGATCTCAAAATGGTCTTTGCCCTGCAAGTTATAGCTCCTCCTTGGAACACTGGCACTAGACCCTAATACACTAGATGTGCCTGAGACCTCTGATGCCATGATGGTAGATAACTGAATAGAATGATAATGGAGCTAGAAGAGTCCAAATACCAACAAATAAGTGTATTAAGGAGTAAATCGACCACTGTATAGTTGACTAAACCAGAAATTTGGAAAAATTCTGCCAGAGTATCCTCTCCAAAATGAGCATATGACCAGTGTCAAAGTATCATAAAACTACAAGTACTGACATGTTTACCTGCATAGTGAATCATTGACTCCACTGCATATAATCAGTTACCCAATAGAAGCCAACTAAGCTTATCAAACACCTATGAACAACTATCATACATCTCCTATGGCAAAGTTGGGTAAGTCTTCCACCTGCATCACCGAAGAGACCCCGACATCTGGGTGTCTCCCAGTTAAGAAAACCTCACCATGACCCTCTTTTTCAAATGTAAAAGGCTTTATGCAAAAGCATAACCACTATATCAATGACCACATGGACGTAACTTAGGTCTACTCCATTTTTGTCTGGGAATTGAAGTATGGCAAAGGAAGGATAGCATTTTCATCTCACAACAAAAATATGCCAAAGAAATTCTCAAGGCATTTGGAATGATGGACTGCAAACCAACTAGCACACCTATGGAGGTAAATCATAAGCTATCTATGGATGACAACATGCCTGATGTAGATGCTAAGAAGTATAGGAATCTCATTGGAAGTCTTATTTTTCTGTGCAACACTAGACCAGACATTTGCTATGTTGTTGGAGTGTTAAGTAGGTTTTCCAACAAACCTAAGGAGAGTCACTGGAATGTTGGAATGCAAATTCTAAGGTACATTGCAGGAACCTTGGATTTTGGTATTTTGTATATCACAAGTGATACACTTCAAGGATATTGTGATTCAGATTGGGCTGGAGATTGTGATTCTAGAAAATCAGTTTTTGGATATTGTTTCTCACTTGGTTTAGGAATATTCTCTAGGGTAAGTAGGAAGCAACCAACTCTCGCACTCTCTTCCACTGAAGCAGAGTACAAAGCAGCTTGTTTTGCTTCTTGTGAGGCAGTTTGGTTAAGGAGAATTCTTGCGGATCTAGGCTTTCCATCAAATATGGCGACTGTACTCAAGTGTGATAATCAAAGTTGTATGGCTATTGCAAAGAACCCAGTATTTCATGCTCGCACCAAGCACATAGAAGTACAGTACCATTACATTCGTGAGCTAATTGAAGATGAAATTATAGAGCTAGAATATTGCCCAACAGAGGCAAATTGTGCTGACATATTCACTAAAGCACTTGGAAGAGAGCAACTCAACGGGCATCTTCAACAGATGGGCATAGGACCAAGACCTACTTGATTTATCGTCGATAAAAATTGAGCGGGGGTGTTAGTACATGATCAATGTCTACCCCTCATGATTGTATGCACATTTTGTAAGGCCCACATTATGAGGAGAAGCCAAGCCTGCATTACCCAATTGATGGGAATCCCAACTTGCATGTTAGATGACAGTCATATTGGACCATGTAAGGTATTGTAAGGAAAGGGAGTTACCAGGGTTCCCAATTGTGGGGTCCAGGGCAGCGGTTAGTAGGCTCGGCTAGGGGGGTCCAAGGGGGCCAACGGGCCCCTTGGCTGGGGGGTCCTAGGGGGCCAACGGGCCCCCTGGTGGGGGTCCAGGGGAAGCACCCCCCGTGACGGTAAAGGGAATATTTCATGGAATATTACCTGTTAGAGTCAGAAATCATTTGTATTTGTTAGGTTGGTTCAACTGGTCTAAGCTGTGTATGGCAATTACATGGGTGGTGGCTACCCATGCTCTACCACCCATGTATAGCCGTCCAAGGAAGGCCACCCATGATCCTATATATACATGACTTCTGCACTACCTGAGACATCGAATTGAGCCAGCATACCTCTACCTTGTATCTCCCTATCTAGAGTTGTTTAGATCACCATTTAAGCTCTACCTTGAGAGCACATGGGTGGACAACGCCATCATCTTTGTACTTGCCGCTAGTAGAAAATTGTTGAGATTCTCCTATATGTGTTATCTTCTTTGCTATTGCTCCTGTGTTATATTGTGTAACTATTGTCTTACATTTATATATGTACTTAAAATGTATTTGAGTATCCATCATTTTATTTATGAGACATATTTTTGTGGATTAAATGAAGTGGTATCATTTGACTTAAGTGGATTAAATGAAGTGGTATAATTTGAATAATGTAGATTAAATGAAGTGATATCTTTTGAATTATATGGATGAAATGAAGTGGATTCATTTGTAATATGTGGATTAAATGAAGTGGTATCATTTGAGTTATATGGATTTAAAAAGTGGCATCATTTAAGTTAAGTGGATTAAGCAAAGTGGTATCATTTGAGTGGATGCATTTAAATTATGTGAGTTAAATGTTGTGGATTCATTTGAACTATGTGAAAAAAATGAATTGGTATCATTTTTATTAAGTGGATTAAATGAAGTCATAACATTAGATTTATGTGGATTAAATGAAGTAGTATCATTAGATTTATGTGGATTAAATGAAATGGTATCATTTGAACTATGTGGATTAAATGAAGTGCTATCATTTTTGTTAAGTGGATTAAATGAAGTGGTATCATTAGATTTATGTGGATAAAATTAAGTGGTCGTTTATTCCATAAAGATATAGAGCCAGAGGGATTAGAAGGAGAACCATTATCAATGAAAAAAATAAAAAAATCTATGTCCAAATCATTTTGTTCGTTATGTTCTCTTTGAGGTTACAAGAAGGGCAAAAGAAACCACACCAGCTTTCAGACTTACAACATAAAGGATTAGCAAAAATTCTACTTTGATGCTTTGCGCAAGATGAAATATCATTACCAAATAATCATCAAATATCACTATATTTCATTCAAAAAGTTTTTGTACAAGATATTCTTCATGGACATGTAGATTGGGATGATAGCCTCAAGAATGTAGGTACCAATTTGCGTCATCCTCAAAATGGAGAATAATTTTGTAATCAAGGAAATGAAGGCCCTCTTCCTTGAAAGTGGCCCTACATTTTTCTACCTAAAGAATATAACCTTATACATGATTTATTGTCACATGGAGCAAGATTATGCAATGAAGGATTAACAATTCCTGCATTAGGAAGAACAATAGATGATAAAAAAAAGAGGATTGATGATCTAGAGAATCAAGTGAAAAATTTACAAATTTTTGTGGATGCATATGAAAGAAAATATGGAAGACTCTCAGAGGCATCATCATTATTTGATCGGTTTACTATCGATGAATTATTGAATCAATGAAACTCTAAATAGACAAGCTTTCTTTGTAATCAAAGACATGACTGTATTATAAAGCCATCGATTTTCCAATTGAATCTAATCAATGTATTCAAAGTAGTCACAAGCACACATACTATTGTGAAGTAAGAATCGATGTTGAGTCAGACAATCACAATAGATTCTAAATTCTCAATCATGTGCACATACACTTACAAATACTATTATGAAGTAAGAATCAATGTCGAGTCAGACAATCACAATAGATTTTAAATTCCAAATCATATGCATATACACTTACACATACTATGGTGAAGTAAGAATCAATGTTGAGTTAGATAATCACATTAGATTTTCAATCCCCAATCATATGCACATACACATACACATACTATTGTGAAGTAAGAATCAATGTTGAGTCAGACAATCACAATAGATTTTAAATTTCCAATCATATGCACATACACATACTATTATGAAGTAGGAATCAATGTTGAGTCAAAAAAGCAAAATAGATTTTAAATTCCCAATCATATGCACATACACTTACACATACTGTTGTGAAGTAAGAATCAATGTTGAGTCAGACAATCACAATAGATTTTAAACTCCCAATCATATGCTCATACACCATTACACATACTCTTGTGAAGTAAGAATCAATGTTGAGTTAGAAATCATAATAGATTTTAAATTTCAAATCATATGCACATACACTTACACATATTATTGTGAACTAAGAATCAATGTTGAATCAAACAATCAAAATAGATTTTCAGTCACAATTATACATTCATATGCATACAAATAGCATCGGATGAAACTTTGTTGGATCCATTTACAATTCAAGGATCTGAGGAGGTATTAATAAGTCTACAAGACAAATCCATTTTAGGGTCCTAGAAAGTTCTAGTTCACTTATTAATACCTTCTCAACCCTTGAAATATCAAAATGATCATAAAACCTTTTCCAACGAATACAATAGTTTTTAATTCACAATCATACACACACATACACATGCACATACAAAATCATATTAGATTTTAACTTACAATCATATAACATACATGCACGTACACATACACCTACTATTGTGAAGTAAGAATCAATGTTGATTCAAACAATCACAATACATTTTTACGCAAAATTATACACACACATACATAAACTATTGTGAAGTAAGAATCAATGTTGAATCAAAGAATCATAATAGATTTCATTCATAATTATACACTCAAATACACATACATATGGGAAGTAAGAATCAATATTGATTCAAACAATCCCAATACATTTTTACTCATAGTTATACACACACATACATATACTTGTGAAGTAAGAATCAAGGTTGATTCAAACAATCACAGTAGTTTTTAACTCACAAACAAAAATATTTTTCATGATTTTAATACTAAAATGCTTAATATTGATAACAAGCATTGATACCTTGTTCTTTCTACGACATTGTAAGTTCATAAAAAACAAAGTAAAGCTTATGAAAAATGCATCTAGTTGTATTCTTTTATAAAACATTATTTGACCGAATTTGTTTTGATCAAAAAACTATTTGATCGAAAGTATTTCAATCGAAAAAGTTTTCGATCGAAAATGTTTTTGATCCAAAAATCATCAAATTACCATGCAAAAAGTATTCACTCATGTCCAAATAAGCTGACATGGCTTTGAATAATTCGATCGAATAATGAGGGTTTACCATAAAATTCCATAATTATTCATGAATAAACAAATTTTTGAGTAACAAAAAATGCAACCTAGGAAATGAATGCTAAAATTTTAGCTCAGAATCTTTCACTCTTATGGCAATTGTGATTGCACTAATGGCTTTGAAATGGGGTAAAAATTGTTAAAAATGCACACATACCATGATGCAAAAAACTAAAACTTGAGAAGGAGTTGAACCTACTCTTATACCACTATTGGGTGTGTGTCGAAGTGCGAGAGACAAACACGAAGCATACACAAGGAGCACAAATGCAACAAGGCACATGGAGAAGACAGATGGCTAGAATAGCTCTCCCTATTGATGATGAACAACAAAAGCTAAAT